>PVJH01003628.1:0-138627 GCA_004026705.1 Nesogale talazaci | reverse complement strand
CTTTGCTGCATTTCTAATCAGTGCCACAGGACTGGTGGCCTCACCCCACAAAGAAATCAGTTAAGCTCTCAGACTTTTGATGTCAATAGCCAAGAAGAAGACCAACCCTGTTTAAAGAACGAAGGCCAAAACACCTCAGGAATTTTATCATTCAAATGACTCTTAATCCTTAAAGCTTAAAAATTTAATACGCTAAAATTTTTTCAGCTTCAAAAGAGGGAATATGTACCTAAAATGACTAAATGCAGTTAATAGAATTTACTTTTCTAAATGAAGTTAGCCTAAGGTACTTTCTTTAATGCAGGTTCTGTGGAATATTTATAACTGACTATATTGTACAGAGGAGAGCAAGTGGATAAATGTCACCTAGAAGGGCCAGATAACCCTGAGAATCTTCCTTTAATAGTCGTTTTATTGGGGGTTCATACAACTCTTATCACAATCTGTACGTACATCCGTTGTATGCAAAGCACATTTGCCCATTTGTTGCCATCATCCTTCTCAAAATATTTTCTTTCTACTTTAGCCCTTGGTATTAGCTCCAACTTCTTCAACTCTTTCCCTGCTCACCCCCCCTCATGGGCCCTTGATAATTCATAAATTATTATTCTTGTCATATTGTACACAGTCCGATGTCTCCCTTTGTCCACTTCCCTGTTGTCTGTACCCCAGGGAGGAAGTTATATGTATATTCTTTTAATTGCCACCTCCTTTCTACTCCCCCTTCCTCACACCCTCGCAGTATTGACCCTTTCACCACTGGTCCTAAAGGGATTATCTGTACTGAATTCTTGGTTTCTGGTTCTGATCTGTACCAGTGTACATCCTCTGGTCTAACCTGAATTGTAACGTAGAATTCAGATCATTATAGTGGGAGGGAGGAAGCATTTAAAAACTAGAGGAAAGTTGTATACTTCATTGTTGCTACACTGCACCCTGACTGACTTGTCTCCTTCATATGACCCTTTTGTAAGGGGATGTCACTTTGCCTGCAAATGGACTTTGGGTCCCCAATCTGCACTCCCCCTCATTTACAGTGATATAAATTTTAGTTCTTTAATGGCTGATACCTGATTCCTTGGATGTCTCATGGTCACACAGACTGGTGCATTTCTTCTATGTGGGCTTTGTTGCTTCTCAGCTAGATGGTTGCTTGTTTATCTTCAAGCCTTTAAGACCCTAGGTGCTATATCTTTTTATAGCCAGGTACCATAAGTTTTCTTCAGCACATTTGCTTATGCACACGTTTGTCTTCAGTGATCATATCAGGAAGGTGGGCACACAATGATATGCTTTTTGTTCTTTGATGACTGCCAACTGATTCCATTGACCCTCGTGGTCACACAGGCTGGTGTGCTTCTTCCATGTGGACTTTTTTGCTTCTGAGCTAGGTGGCTGCTTGTTTACTTTCAAGCCTTTAAGACTCCAGATGCTATATCTTCTCTTATGTAACCTGCTACTAATTAAAATGCTGGGCCACACTGTCTAATTAATCAATGAAGATATCCTGAGATTAACCCAGGACTTGGAGAGTGTTATTATTCTGTTTATTTGCTCATGGTCAACAATTGATTTCTGTAGTTAACCCTGAAATCTAAGTTAATGTAACTCATCTTTACATGATTTCTCCCCGCCCCAGTATAAATGTAAAAGTAAAAGGTATATATATATATATATATATATATATATACACACACACACATACACATACATACACACACATGCACACACACATACATATATATCTATACAAACACACATATACATATAAATATTCTCTATGCAATTGGATTTCAAAGAGGACACTATTAAGACAAACTTTATTACTGTAGGCCTCCTCATGGATTACCTATTAATAAATTTCTCTTTCTTCCTTTCTAACTCAGAGCTAATACCTTGACTTGGCTGCTCCAGGGTGAAACTGTTATTAGTAGTAACAGTGCCACTGGATATGACAGAGTTTTATTTTGTTTTTGTAAAATATTTATAATGGGGGCTCTTACATCTTTTATCACAATGCATACATTCACCCAGTGTGTCAAGCACCTCTGCACTTATTCTTCCACCATCATTTTCAAAGATTCACTTCTGACTTGAGCCCCTTATATCAGCCCCCCCCCATTTCTTCCCATCTTCCCTCATGATACCTTGAGAAATCATAGATTATTATTTCCTTATTTTACATTGCCCTCCGTTGTCCCTCACCTACTTTTCCATTATTTGTCCTCCTGGGAGGGGGTTCTAGATTGATCCTTGTGATCGGTTCCCCTTTTCTTTCCCCATCCTCCTGGTATCTCTACTCTCATTGTTGTCCCTGAGGGGTTGATCTACCCTGGATTCACTGTTTCGTGCTCTTATCTGTAGCAGAGTTCGTGCTCTGATCTAATCTGACTTGTTAGGGAGAACTGAGGTCATGTGAGTGGAGTAAAGGAAGCACCAAGAGCTAGAGGAAGGTAGCTGTGCATTTCATCAGTGCTATACTACACCCTGACTGGCTCAGCTCTTCCCTGTGACTCCTCTGTGAGAGGATGTCCAATTGTCCACAGATGGACATTGGGTCTCCACTCCATGTCCCACCCCCCCACCCCATTCACACTTGGTATGATTTTGTTCTGGGTCCCCAATCTGCACTCCCCCTCACTTACAATGATATCATTTTTAGTTCCTTGTTGCCTGATACCTGATCCCATAGACACCTCATGATTGCACAGGCTGGTGTGCTTCTTCCTTGTGGGTTTCGTTGCTTCTGAGTTAGATAACTACTTTTTTATTGTCAAGCCTCTAAGACCCCAAATACTGTGTCATTTGATAGCCAGGCACCTTCAGCTTTCTTCACCACATTTGTTTACATGCATTTTGGGTTCAGTGATTGTGTCAGAAAGGTGAGCATCACGGAATGCTGGATTGTTAGAAAAGTGTTATTGTGCTGAGGGAGTTGAGGCCTTATGTCCATCTGTAACCTTAATTCTTAACACACATGCATATGTTAAGAATTAACATATTACTATATTAACACATAGAATTAACATATTAATACATGTTAATTCTTAACATATATGTGTACATAGTTCTATTACCCTATTATTATATATGTATTTACATATATACATGCCAGTATTTAGGCCTCTATAAATGTCCTTTGCCTCCTGGATCTTTCTTTTATTTCCTTTTATTTTCCTCTTGTCCCACCATGTTCAGCCTTCATTTGGTTTTAATAATTCCTTGCTGCTACATTGTCCTTGATTAAGTTCCATTAGGCATCTTATGATCTTTGTTCCACTGTTTTAAGTTCACTAGTTGCTCCCTTGTCATTGGGTTGGTTTCCCCCACCCTTCCCTTCCTTTCTTCCACCTCCCTATCTCCCATATCCCCCTAGAAAAATTGGTTCTGTTCTTTTCATCTCTGAATTATTTATCCCACCCATCTTTTCTAGAAAAACATGCAGATACATTAATAAGTGCAACATCCTGGCAAAGACAAATACAACAACATAGGAAATCAAAATCAACAAAACAATAACAAGAACAACCAAAAAGAAAATAACAATAACAAAGTCACTGACAAATATAGAAAAGTCTGTTAATAGTTCAAGGTCTGTTTGTTGGCCTTTAAGAATGTTTTCCAGTTGGGTATAAAGACACACTCTGTCTTCAAAGTCTATTTTTGGTATTCCCCTGGGGGTTTCACCACGCTGCTCCCCCTGCTGCTCTGCTGCATGCCCTCAGTGCCTCACCCTAGCATGATGAGGCTAGACCATGCACTATTACTGCAGTGTCTCCAGTGCTGTCTCCCACAGAACAATGGTTTAGCGAGGGACACTGTGTCCTGTAGTGGGGCCAGGCCTGATGTACTTTGTCTGGTTAAGCAAGAACATTGCCCTCAGGGCTTGTTGTGCTAGGATGTCCTCTCCTCCCTCCCCCCATGCCTTTTTATTTCTCCCTTGTGCTCTAATCCTATGCATCCCTCTCCCCAAGCTGTAGTGCCAGTACTGTCCTCTGAAGTGCATTATGAGGGAAGGAGGTAGAGGGCAGGGAGGCACATAGTTGGGATGGGGCCAGCCTCCCAGACCTCTCTATTCATTCCCTGGTACATGCCCGTAGGTTGTATTTATGGCTTGGTACATCGGGTTGAATCCTGGTCTCTCTCTCCTTCTCCTGTGGAAATATAAAAAATACCCTTCCCTTGGATGGGTTAGTGCCCTGCTCTTCTCACCATCCATGTCTTTTTTTCTCTTTGTTTCCCCCACTTCACAAAGTTCGTGGGAAAAATTTTCATTATCTTTTCATTCAGTTATCCCATAGACCTTTTTTTGTCTTTTTGTTAGGCACCCCTCCCCTCTGCTGAGAGGCCCAGTCTTGCTCCTGCAGAGCTGCTGCTGAATTTGAACCGCCAAGCCAGTGAGCTGCAGTCCCACACTCAACCACTATGCCACTGGAGCTCAGCCATCGCGTCTTATTTAGTTGGCTGCTATATATATATATCCCTGGATTGGGTTTGTCCCCTGCCATAGTTGCTGGACCTCATTGCAGGGATGTATGTATATAGTAACTTTTACCCCTTACACCCCCCCCCCCACTTTTTCTAAGCTTACCTCAGTGGACTTGACCTTTTGTGCTTGTCCTACTTGTTCTTTTGTTGTACTTGTCCTTTTGTGCTTGGCTCACTTCACTTAGCATGATTTCCTCCAGTTCTTCCCAAGCGGTATGTGCTTTATGCATTCATCGTAACTTTGTAGGGATGTGTATGTATGTATCACAGTTTTTTGATTCATTCATCTGTTGATGAAAACTTGAGTTGTTTCTAATTCCTTGCAATTGTGAACATTGGAGCACAGATGCATGGCAGAATGATGTAATCATACTTATGGTCTCTATGAGTTACAATCTACTCAATAACACTTAAAAATAACACCAAATCTTCTTTATTTAACTACATCTTTATTCATTTACTAGGAGCCCTGGTGGCAATGTTGAACTAGCATTGGTCTGATAACCATAAGGTTGGGAGTTCAAATGCACCAGCTGCCATGCTGGAGAGAGTGAAGACTCTCTGCTCCCACAAAGATTTATAGCCTTAGAGACCTTATATAAGGCCCCCGAATAGAAATTTATTGCTTTCCATGTGAGCGTGTGTCCTTTTCTCAAAAGTGTTGTAGGCAATTTTCCTAAGTATTTATTGGTACATTGTGACACAACCTATGTTGGGAGTGAGGAACAAGGGATTTGATCTCCACTCTTGAAATGTTTATTATTTGACAGGAAAAGGCAGAATTTAGAGCCAAACTACCTGCATTCATATCTCAAACTCTATAATTTTCTAGCAATTGAATGCTGAGCAAGCTTCTTAATGTCTGTTTTAGTTTCCTTATCTATAAGGAAGGGGTTAAAAAGTAATAGATTAAAAAAAACCCTGATATGATGGGAGAGGGATGGTACACTTTGAGTTCATTCTACCAGGTCTGACTGTTAATCAAACTTTCTATTTAGAGGTTTTGAAAAGATGGCGTAACAGTGTACCACAAAAAAGGCCCTATGTGTGGCAGAGGACTGGTTTTGCCATGATGACTGTGCCTCTGCTCACACAGCCGTCTCAGCGTGACTGTGTTTAGCACACAATAGATGCCTCTCTTGGCCCATGTACTTTACTCACTTGACCTCACTCCATGTGACTTATTTTTGTGTCTGCAAATGAAGAGACATATGCAAGGACAGCGATTTGACGACATAGAACAGGGTATGAAAAAAATGAGAGAGTTGCTGTTAGCAATTGCAACAGATGAGTTTAAAAAATGTTTTCAAGAACGCAATCACAGATTTAACAAATCTGATTTAACAAATCAGATTAGATTTAACAAATGTATAAAGTGTAACAGTGAAAATAATCTGCTATTTTTAGGGACATACCCCCATATTTGTCTCATGGAGTTTCCACTAGGATAAAATAATTAATATTTGGATATCACTTGGAGCAATGCCTGGATCATTGTATATTTTATAAAGGTGCTATTATTATTTGGGGCTTTACTCATTAAGTTGGTTTTTGAAATGAAGTCAACCGTAGAAGTTTAATTCTGGCGAGTTACTTTTTCTTCAGCTCTATTTTCTTACTTTTGTGTGGGTGGTTAGAGAAGCAGCAGCTTCTTTTAATTAGTTACTAGTAAGTGCATTCCAACTCATGGCTACCACAAGGGTATCATAAAGGAAATAGCAGTGAAGCTGATTTTTTTTCCTTTGGGTCATTTAGATGTTAGAAGACACCCCAAAATGCATCAATTGTCAGAAGTGGGTAACAATTAGGACTTCAAACTGGTTTAGTCACAGTCAACACAGTGGATCTGGACTAGATTAGATTTTATAGAATGTGACTGTACTAGCATGATAAATGGGGGGAAAATTATGGCCCCAAACCCTGGAATGGGTAATTTGGGAGAGATACAGTAAATCTTTACAGGAGGCTAATACAGGATAACTGCCAGGACAATTGAGAATAACCACCGTTTATGTGTCAGCTCCACGACTTCTCTGTCAGTGACTTCTCTCTCTGTGGCTTGTGTGGTGCTATAACATTGTGAACAACACACATTCAAAATGGTGAAATCAACCACCGTCTTTGAGTGGGATGCTGCTGTTTCCAACCTTGTTATTCAAAAGATTTTGTTGCTGTGCAACACATTTCCCTTATCTTCTAAAAGGTAGAGTAAGTTTCTACTAGAGTGTTAGATCTATATTTTTTCCAGTTCACATTATCATTGTATACCCACGTTGAAAAAAGTTGAGTTCACTCCTGGTTATCTTTGCTGGTTATGGTTGAACCAAAGGACTATTTAAAAGCCATTGCTAAAATACAAGGTGCAGTTCCTGGTCATTTTATATACTGAATCCTACAACATATGGATTTTTAAGTTGTTTTCCTCTTCATCCCAGGTAATTTGAATCTTATCCTCCCTTTCTTTGGTAAGATACTGGTATTTTTGTGTCAGCCTTTTACTTATCAATTTATTGTCAAGCTTAATCCACAATATACCAACACCAGCATCTTTTTTTTTTTGATACACAGTAATTGGCTGTATGAATATACCATGTGGTTGGAGGGTGAATGGGGATTAAATTCAATGACATGAGAAATGTCATCACATTGATGAAACTACAATGTATTGATGACTACAGTGTCCATGTACATGTACCAGTACATCTACTAAAAGTCATTAAGTTGCACACTTAAATAGGTGACTTCTATATGTAAAATTACCTTGATAAAATAGTAAGGGAATTCAGAGTGGAAACATAATTTCCAGCAATGGATTTTTTAAAAGGCTTCCTGGAGAATAATATGAGGGGTTGTTTAGTACATTCAGACAGATGTGACCTCATGTACATCAGGGTAGAATTCTGTTCTATAGAATTTTCAAAGGCTGCTTTTCGAAGTAGATTGCCAGACCTTCTGAGGGGACTCTGGGTAGACTTGAACCTAAAATTTTCAGCTACCAGTTAGGCACATTTGCCCTTTGTATGACCCAGAGTTTTCCCCATTAGGTTTAGGAAATTATATAGGACTGGATGCCAAATAATATCTAAGAATAAGGCTATTTTCCATTCACATGATTTTTAATTCCCAGGCAATTAAATTGTACAAATAAAGTAGGCAAGATCCAGATAGGACGTAACTTACTAAGACCCCATGACAATATGGGGATGAATGTAGCCTGAAACCCACATTTATCTGGCATCAAAGTCATGCTTATAACTGCTATAGCATTCTACCCAGTGACTCTGCCCTAAATACCTGGGATACAAAGATGCTGTGGTTTTTCTGGCCAATCTATCATAATCTTGTTTGCTGAAAGATGACCTAATTTGCCACTATCTAACTGAATTCAAACCTCATAGCAAGGCAACATAATAGAAACACCTTCCTAATAGTGAGTCTGCTTAAGGCAAATGAATTGTTCAGATATGAAATTAGAATTGCACTCTGAAAGTGCACGAAAGCTGGAGGATACATTGTGCTATAACATTGATTTCAATTTTGTCCTAACCTTCAGCATGATGATATGGCATTATACTCTTCTATCACTGGCTGCCACTGCAGTCTTACTTTTATTTCTCTTGTTAAATATGAGCTTTGTTGTGCTCTATTGGTCTGTGCGAATATTCTGTCTTTTACAACTTTGATGATCTTTATTTAATCTATGGGGGGGATTGGATTTACATAAATATGGCTGAATTTTCAACAGAACCAACATAAAACAAAAGAAGGGAATCCTACAATATAAAAGCACCCCAAATGAAGGAAGCTCTTTTCTTCTCTAGTTAAAGTATCTTTTCTTTAGGATTTGAAACCCATGTCCTAATAAATCTGGAAGTTTTAACAGAAAGGATGTGATTGCTTTTAATGGAATAGAACTGCCAAAGTCTTAGCTCTCTGCTGTTTTAAATCCCATTCTTGTAAAATGTACACATAATCTTCAAATGAAAAATTGTACTACTTTTTCCATTAGCTTTCACTCTTCTTATTCAAAGGTAAAGAGAGCAAGGTTAGCACTGGATTCTTACCCTGACTCTGACTCTTGCCAGTGGGTAACATTGGGAAAATTAAGGAGCTCTGAGAATATAGTGACTATGTCTTGGGCTGTTAACTTCAAGATCAGCAGTTGAAAACCACCAGCTGCTCTGCAGGAGAAAGAGCTTTGTTCTCTGGTAAAGAATTACAGCCTCTGAAGCTCACAGGGGCCATTCTACCCTCTCCAGGAGAGTCCTATGAGTCCGCATAGATTTGGCAACAGTGAGTATGCTTTTGAATTTGGCCTTAGTGTGATATGGAAATGTGTTTTGCCAACATGACCAATACAAACATGTGAGATTAACTGAAGGGCAGAGATATAAATGACTCTGCAAGCCTCCCCTTTCTTTCTCTTGCTCTTGGATCTTTGGACCACTGTGCAGCTGGCTGCCTTGCTTGTCCTGTGCCTCGATTTGCAAGCTACACTACCTGTGGGACACCTAATCCATTATGTCCCTGTAGGTTGAGGTTCCTTCAGGCCCCTCTTTGCTGTGCTACTGGACTATACATCTCTTGAGCTGGGTACTGTCAGACCCTGTTATCTGCCTGACTGTTGGTGATCTGCCTTGCTGTTTGCTGTCTGTGGCTGGATAACCTGAATTTCTCTACAGAGGATTACCAGGCAGCCCTCAAGACTCAAAGGACTGCCAGTGTATTAGCTGTCTCACCAAGTGAGTTGCACTGAACCACCCATACTGCTTTATAGATTAATTTACTGTCTATTTCTTATGTTAAATGTTTCTCGATATATGAAATTATTAGTGTCCTGGTTTTGTTTCTCTAGAGAATCCTGTCTAACACACTTAGTTTTCTTATCATTAAAATGAAAGATCATAAGATAATTGACATTACACATTTGGTATGAGTTTGTATTGCAGTGAATTATTTACTGTGGCTCTTCTAATCATAAACTGTGTTGCTTGCATCTGAGAGCATTTTTTCCTATGGGTCTAATTAAGAAAAGGTAGGAGAAGATACTGAGGAATTCCTTTTCACCATTGTCAATAGAGTTGTGTGGCTTTTCATCTTTTTTAGTATAAATGGAATCGTCTCAGAAGCAAGAAGGGGAGAGAGTTTCACTACCAGCAAGACAAATGAAGAAAGAGTGGAACATTTCCATTGAATCCTGAGATCCCTGAACACTAAACCTCCTTGATCCAGAAGACAGTGATGACACAGAAAAATAGGAGAGCAGTGGCAGCAGCAGAACCAAGAGGCAGGGGGATGGTGGTATCCTCAGTCTACGTAGCAAGGAAACTTGAAGTGCCCTGACAAGGAACTAGATTGTGGAGTAGGGTGCCTCCAGGTACTTAAGTAGGGGAGCTGGAGTCTAGCACCTTTGTACTGAGGCTTGTGACAGATATGCATGCCTTTTTAACATCTATTGGCAGTCTAAAAGAGCTTTGTAACATTTCCCAAAAAGAGTAGAGCTTAAACCAAGAGGCTGAGCCCCAGAGAGGGCCACAGGCAGGAACAGCAGGAAAGAGGCTGATGAGACTGAACAAATGTATCCTGAGACTTTCTCACCTAAATGACCATGTTCTCACTTCCCTGATAAGCCACATAATTAAGGGCATTGTCTGTGAATTCTCTGTGTCCCTTGACATGAAATTTTGAACCTAGCTAAAATATACAGGAGGCCTTGGGAGCATGGTTGGAGTCAGAACTGCTAAACTGTATGAAGGCATGTCTGACCTGATTCAAAGGTATTGACTGATTTTACTGATTTTACTTCCTCCTTAGAGTTAAAGGAGACTATATATCATTCTTTTTTTCCCACAGAGGTTCTATTTGTAAAACTCCTAAAATGAGTAAATAAGTAGGGTATATATTATACATTTGTTAATCTAATGAGCTAAATAAAAAGAGAAAACCAAGATAGGAAAATTCTTGTTGAGGAACGTGATTTTAGATGAAGCTCAGAAAAGTACAAACTTGAAAAGCAGAGAGCTGAATGAACACTGGTGACCACTGGCAGAGTCTACAGCACGAATGGGGTCAAAGTTCACAGAAACTCTACAAGTTAGAACCCTACTGAAAGACCCAAATGCAACACATCAATGACCCATTGTGGACTGGTTTTTATTGTGTTTTTTATAAAAGAAATTGAGCTAGTTAATTTTATCACTGTAATTTTTAGCAGTTTTATTGGTACATAATTCACATATCATATAATTCAATAGTTCAGTCCTATCAAGAAGAGTTAAACAAGAATCACTGCAATCAATTTCAGAGCATTTTCTTCTTTCTTGTACTCATTTCTTGTACTATATTCCAGCCTCACCCCTGCAACCACCCCGTCATACCTCCAAGAAACCATTAATCGAGTTATAATCTCTATAGATTTTCCCTCCTCAATTTCTTATCCAGAAAAAGAAAAGTTATCTAACAAAAATAACGAAGTGAAACCAAGAAAGACCTCTATCAAAAGAAAGCAGAAAATATTAAAACTAGAATAAATTCAAAATGTGTTAAAAGGAATACCACATGCAAATTTATTAAATTTTAACATAACTGCATATGCAAAAATATTCTTTCAATACAGTTTGCATCATCACAAGGTTATTGACATCCATGGTCAATGGCCTAAGGGGATTGACCAGAGTAGTTATGATCCATATGTATTTCCTCTTCACCTTTTCTTTAAAAAGTGAAACCACTTTAATCTGGGTTAAAAGGAAGATCAAATTATAAGATATTACATTTTAATCTAACTACATGTGCCACAGTTAAGTTACCAGTGATCTCTGTCTAAAATAACAAAGATCTTCACATCCCCGGACTGTGTTCACAGGAGATTCACCTGATACTTCATTCATGTGTGGAGACTACAGATGAATTTTGGGTTTTTACTGTCATCCACAGTCATCTACAACAATGCATTCACAAGTTAAGCTCTCAAAGCATTCCATCCTTCAGATTTGGGTTTTATTATTTACAATCCTTAGAACATAGTAGCTGATGTGCTTCTTCCATGTGGATTTAGTCGATGCCTTACTTAGATGAAAGCTTGTTTGAAGACAAGTCTTTAAGTTTCCAGATGCTATTTTTTTGTGATAGCCAGACACCTTTTGTATCATCACCATTCTTTGATATAAGTTCTCTACCTTCAGTAATCTCTCTTTTTCCTTTTTTAAATCATATTATTGGGGACTCATACTACTCTTATCATGGTCCATCCATCCATCCATTGTATGTCAAGCACACTTGTACATTTGTTTGCCTCATCATTCTCAAAATATTTGCTTTCTACTTAAGTCCTTGGTATTAGCTCATTTTTCCCTCCTTCCATTCCTGCAGCCTGCTCCCTCCTGAACCATTGATAGTTTATAAATTAATTTTATTTTGTCATTCTTACACTGTCATGTCACCATTCACCCACTTCCCTGTTGTTCATTCCCCAGAAAGGAGGTTAAATGTAGATCCTTATCATCAGATCCCCCTTTTTACCCCACCTTCCCTTCACCCTCTGGCATCACCACTCTCACCAATTGTCCGGAAGAGATCATCTGTCTTCTGGATTCCCTGTATTTCTGGTTCCTATCTGTACCAGTGTACTTCCTCTGGTCTAGCTAGATTTGTAAGGTACAATTAGGATCATGATAGCTAGGAGGTGGGGAGGTGGAGGGGAGAGAGAAGGCATTTAAGAATTAGAGGAAAGTTGTATGTTTCATCATTTCTACCCTACAGCCTGACTGATTCATCTACTCCCTGTGACCCTTCTGTAAGGGAATGTCCAGTTGCCTATGGATGGGCTTTGTGTCCTCCGTCTGCACTTCCCCTGATTTGAAATGATATAGTTTTTGGTTCTTTGATGCCTGATATCTGATCATTTTGACACCTTATGGTCACATAATCTGGTGTGCTTCTTCCATGTGGGCTTTGTTGATTCTGAGCTAGATGGACACTTGTTTACCTTAAACCTTTACCTTGTTTATCTTACCCTAAGATCCCAGACGCTATATCTTTTGATAAACAGGCATCATCAGCTTTCTTCACCACATTTGCTTATGCACACATTTGTCTTCAGTGAACACATCAGGAATGCCAATTTAATAGGAAAATATTGCTCAAGCAACAAAAGAAAGCAAAAGGATGGTAACAACAAAAAAAGACTTCCCCAAATATATAGATAAATAAAAAATAAAAATAAAATAAAAAACCCTGTAAATAGTTCAAGATCTATCATTGACCTGTGGGAGTGTCCCCTAGTGGAGTCCACTGGGGTGTCACCCCCTGGCCTCAGTCTATCCTTGTCACTGCATCAGGACCACCTTGCTCTGCAACCCCCACTGTTCTTCTACACATCCTTAGCATTTTGTCTTGGTGTGGTAGGGTCAAACTTGGCCAATCCCATCACTGTGTCTCCAGTATTGTCGCCATGGTATTGGCTCGGTAAGGGATGTCGTGTCTCTTAGTGGGGTCACCCATATGGTACGCTGTGCATTGATTCTTCTGAGTGGGGATATCATCCTCCAGGTTTGGTGGGCCAAGATGCGTTCCACTCTCTTCCTTCCCCTTCATTTGCACCATGTGCTCTGAGTTAGTGCACTCAGTGGTGTCCCCTGGGTAGGTTATCTGCTGTCACAGCGAATGTTTTCATGAAAACGTTTTTACTCATGTCTCATTTTTTTGTAATGGCTGATTTAAGAAAATGGAATACGTCTGTGAAATTACTCTCATTGCTTAGGAAAAATGCCACAGAAACTGTTGTGATATTGAACACAGCTTACAAGGATAATGCTACGGGAAAAACTCAAATGTACAAGTGCTTTTCTTCTTTCAAAAGAGGTGAAATGCTGATTGATGACAAACCTCATTCTAGACTTCCATCAACTTCCGAAATGGAAGAAAATATCAACGTGCAGGGCATTTGGAATTCATTCACCAGGTCAAACTGTTAACAAAATTTTCTATTTAGAGGTTGTGAAAATATAGCATAAGAGTGTACAACAAAAAAGGACTGATTTGTGGTACACGGCACACTGGTTTAGCCACCATGACAATGCACTCTCACACAGCCATCTCAGTACACCAGTCTTTGGCAAAACAAAAACAAAGACAAAACAACGTGCCTGTCTTGCCTCATGCACCTTACTTACCTGACCTCACTCTGTGAGATTTCTTTTTATTTTTGTGAATAAGAGAGACATGAAAAGAAAACAATTTGATAATGTAAAAGAGGTGAAGGAAAAAATGAGGGTGGTTCTATCAACAATCCAAACAGATGAGTTTGAAAAATGTTTCCAAGAATGGAATCACTTATTTGACAAATGTATTAAGTTTAAAACAAGATGCTTCATGAATTTATTACTGTTTTTTAGGACTGCACAGAAAGTACTCCATTGTATGTATATATAAAATTTAGGTAGTTTCCAATTCTTCACATTTGTGCACTGCCCCTCAATGGACATTGGAGTGCAAATGTCTGGTTTTTGTATTTTATTTCTCTTGTGTATATGCCATTTGGGAGAAAGCTGGATCGTGATAGCTAGGTTTACATTTGTTTTAGGTGTCACCCAAATATTTTCCATAGCAGCTGCATATAACTACAGGACCACAAGCAGAGGATAAGAGTTCTATCTCACCACACCCCCTCCAACACTTGTTGCTCTCTGAATTTTGAACGGGGCTATCTTTGAGGGTGTTAGATGATATCTCATAGTTGTTTAATTTGTAATTTTCTTATGCCGAAGGATCAGGAACATTATCTCATTTGTTTATTGACTAGTTAGATTCCCACTGTTATGAAACTTCTCTTCAGGTCTTTGGCTCACCTCCTCAGTGTGCTCTTTGTTTTATTCTTGTTATAGGCTAGCAGAATATTATAGATTTTAGTAATAACTCCTTTGTATGATGTCTTATTGCAAAAGATGTTTTCCACTCTGTTTATGCTCTTATTTACTCTTGGCAAAATCTTTCTATGTGCACAGATATTTTATCTTCAGGAGTTACCACTTGTCAATTTGAACTTCTTCTGTGTTTGTGTACTTCCTGACTTCAGATAGCCGGTGTATTTTCCAGCATCAGCATTCTTAGGTTTGTCACAATCCTCATGTTTATGGCCCTAATAGTTTGGGGTTTTACCTCAAAGTCTATTAGCCACCTCGACTTCATTCCTTTGCATGGAGTGAGTGAGGGTCTTGCTTCATTTTTGGCAGGTAGATATTAGTTTTTTTTTTTTCCAGCACCATTGTTGAACAGGGTGTCTGCTTGCCATTTGTTATTCTTTTGGCCCTTATCAAAGATTAGTTGTCAGGATACTGATGTCTTTATTTCTGGGTTTTCTTTACCATTGGTCTGCATATCTGTAATTATACCCTTGCTATAATGCAGTTTTTCCACTCTGACTATATAATAACTGAAAAGTAAGCCTTTCTACTTTGTCCTCCTTGAGGAGTTCTCTGCTGCTAATTCTTGGCTTCTTCCCTATCCATGAGATGTTGATAGATTTCAATGCCTTACAAAAAGATCTTGGTATTTGTATCAGGATAGATTTAAATTTATATAATGCCTTGGACAGGTTTGGCATCTCTACTGTATTGAATGAGTCTTCCAGTCCACGAACGTGGGATACTTTTCCATTTGTAGAGTTCATTTTGGTTTCTTGTAATAGTGTTCCTTATACCAATATATGTATTTCGGTTATGTATATCCTGAGATGATTCAATTCACGTTTGGCTATTGTGAAGGGTCCTACCTTTTGATCTCCTCTCCCATGATCTCATCCAATGTACGCAGCAACCCTACAGACTTCTGTTTGTTGATCTTGTATCCTGCCACTCGGCCATATTCCGTTTTCACTTTCAGCACTCCTCTTGTGGAGCTTTGGGGGTTTTCAGTATATTAGATCATTTCATTTGCAGATAACTATAATTCACCTCTTCTTTACTCAGTTGAATTCCTTTAATGTCTTTCCTTTCCCTTAGGGTGTTAACTAAGGCTTCCAGAACAATGTTGAAAGAAGAAGGGATAAGGGGCATCCTTTGTTTTGGTCCTCTGTTTTCTGTGGACATGTTTTCATCTTTTCTTCACTGACTACATTGGCTGTGGATTTTTCACATATGACTTTTATTATATCAAGGGATTTTCCTTTCATTCCTATCTTCTTTAATGTCTTAATAAAATTGGGTGTTAAATGTTGTTGAAAAGTTTTTCTGTGTTTTGACTTGCACCTTGAGATTAGTTTTGTCAGAAAATAGAATTACAACCCCTGCTTTTTTAAACTGCCATTTCTTTAGTACATTTCTTGCCAGCCTTTAAAATGCAGACTATTTTTGTCTGAGTTTGAGATATGTCTTTTGTAGCCAACAGAGTGATGGATTATGTTTTCTAAGCCACTGTGTTGTTCTCTGTCTTTAAATGGGTGAGTTCAGTCCATTGACATTCAGAATTATTACATCCATCTGTGGACTCTGAAGTCATCTTGTAGCTTTTATGTTGGGTATTTACTTACATCCCTTCTTGTCTTTGAATTGTAAATGTAAGGGGGTGTGGGTGGTCACTCTTGCCTTCTTTTCACTCTTGAGCTAATGTTATCTTAGAGGCTGCTTTCAATGTGTTATCCTCTGGGTGTAGTTGCTTTATGTGGTGGTTTCTGTTTGTGCTTGGTAAATGTTGCTCTTCGGACCACACAGAGTCTATGAGAATTTTTTGTGGAGCTGTTTTTCTTTTTCTTTTTTACTTTCTAACATAATCATTGAGATTTTCCTTGTCCAGGAAGACTCTTTCTTCTCTATCTTGATGCATAGTTTGGTGGCACAGAGGATTCTTTTTTTTTTTTTTTTGGCACAGAGGATTCTTGATTAACATTGTTCTCTTTCAACATTTTGAAAATGTTATGCTCCTCCTCTTCTTCATGGTATCTGTTGATAGGTCTGAACATATTCATTTCTGGGTATCTTTATAGGTGACCATCTTTTATTTTCTATCAGCTCTTATGATTCTATTCTTTTTCTTAAATTTGGATAGTTTAACTACTATGTGCCTTGGTGACTTCTGGGGATTCCTCTCTGCCCCCTAACTGGTTTTCTGGGTTTTATTCTTTAAGCTGGGCAATTTTTCTTCCATACTTTGTGCAGTTGGCTTCTTGATTGTGTCCTCTTGTCGTAATCCAATTATTCAAATGCTGTTACTCTTCATAGCATCAGACATTGTCTTAGGTTTTCTTTAGTTTCTTTGATTAACTTGATTGACTGTTTTTCCCATTGGTTGTAGCTTGCCTGGTTATCCTCGAGGTCACTGGTATAGTTCTCTGCTTCTTCTAGTCTGTCATTGATATTTGCTGTTAACTTGTTATTTGCTTCTGGCACCTTGTCCCTAAACTCTTGTATTTCTCTTTGATGCATAGTATTTGTCTCCTCTATCATTCCATCCTTTTTCTGTATTGCTTCCGTCATATCCTATATGACTTCATTTGAAGGTTTATTTAAAGCTTCTTCTACGCATGCCTTTAGTTTCCAGACTTCATTCTATTTTACATTTTGTTTCTCTGGTTTTCACATTGAGGTTGTTGGGAATGGTTACTGTGTGTGTCATTTCAGAGGAGCTCAACACCATTTTCCAGAGTGTCAACGAACACTGGGTTTTCTTTGCAAGGCTCATAGGAATGCTTCATTGGACTGCCTGCAACTAACCGTGCTGGCCGATCAGGCTCCCACTTTATCCCACTGGAAGTTCACTCTACTCTAGCCAACAGATATTTTGTTATTTGGAATACAAGTTGGATGACCCTCTCAGGGGACGCTAGCCATACATTTACAGACCAGGAGGGTGGTTCTGGGCCAGTCACTTAGATGGGAAGTTGCGTCAGTGTGTCCTACGGCACTGTGGAGTTTCTTGGAGGATGTGTGGTGTTGCCTGCTGCAGCTAGAGAGGGTGGGGTTGTGTAGACAGCATGGAGTGCTCTGGAATAGCAAGGCTTCCTGCAGCAGCTTGGAACACTGTGGAGGACAGGTGAGAGCTCCTCCAGCTGCATGAGGGTGAGGAGGCTTGAGCACTGAGGGCAGGCAAGAGTTCCCCGAGCCATATGAGGGCCATCGAGAGCAGATGGAGTTACCGTGGGCAGCAGAAAGCATCCAGGAGTCTGGTTGTGGCAGGAGAGAAAAACAAAAGAAAATGAAGCCAGCCACAACAGTGGTAAGAAAGAAAGATGAGAACAACAACAACAAAAAAAGAAATATAGGCCCCAACTGCCTGATTGTGGGGATGACGGGCGTGTTAAACACTACTCAGAGGCTGTAGCAGTTGTGGCAATGTTGAAGGAAAAATCTTTGGGCTTATCAATGTAGCCTGACAAAACTGTAATGCGGCTAAAGTTAAGCCCCAGCTGGCCACTGTGATGGCAAGCCAAAAGCTTTTTAAAACACAGTGGTTCTGAGCCTGCTTATCTTTATGATGCTCATCCTGTGACCTGAATGAGTAGAGTATCCCTCTCAGGGACTCTCTCCTGCATTGATTATCACGGAGTCCCTCTGGTATGTGTTACTCGGTCACCATCTTGCCTTCTACCTCTCTGTAGACTTGTTTCGTAAAAGAACATTAAATACAGAGCTTCGAATAAAAATTCCATATTCAGTGGTGGGGTACCCCATCATATGTACATCTCTTTCATTTTAGAAATATTGCTGTCATTTTACTTTAGAGAACATTATCAATATTTCTGCTGGGCATAAATTAATTCTGTGGATACTGTCATTAATTTAGCCAATGATACAGAATTTCAAGCACTGTTGATAAAAGGACATTATACAACTATAGGCCAGCTATGTATGAGTCGCAATACATGAGTTGTTGACTTATACAGATTAACTTCTTAAGTGCCTGGACACTATTTAGACACACAGTGGAAGTTGGTGATAGGGTAAAACTTTCAATAACTTTAACTGACAGTAATAGAACCACACCTACCAGAATAATGCATATTATAATATAGGATTATATTATATATGTATATTACATTATATATTATATTATAAAGGCATTGCAATTGCTCACATGTATAGTGATCCCAGAGACCATTCATTGGGCACTCTCAAAGCAAGAGATGGGAAGGAAAGTCCAATTAATTGTCACTTTTAACCCTACAAAAATCAGTGATCTGCATCCTTCCACACTAGGAAATTTCACTTTTAAGTCCAAGGGCTACAGGTGAGTTTGAGGTAAAGCCCATTTCACTTAGTGAATAATTTTAATTGGTCCTCTATCCTTGTCAAAGATCATAAATTTGTAAATAAGCTTTCATTCTGTAAGAAGGTACAGAGGGAATAGAAGCCAAAAGCTCGTCCTATCAAGAAGTAGAACCTTTGAGGTTGAAAAAATTCACTACCAATTAGTAAGTAAGCATAAGTAAACCTTATTTATTGAGAAGTCAAGTACAGGTCTTCACCTCTACTCCTATTGCTGTCAGACCTTTAGATATTCTCTTCAGTTGGTTCCAACTCATGGGGACTCTACACAAAAAAATGAAGCACCGCCCAGCCCTGTGCCATCCTCCCAATGAATCATTCTTACATTTGAAGCCATTGATGCAGCTAACTGTGTCAAACTATCTTGTTGAAGGTCTTAGTATTTTTCACTGCCGTTCTACATTATCCAACATGATGTTCTCCTCCATGGACTGGTCTCCTGACAACACATCCAAAGTACTTATGTGAAACTACATCCAGTCATCCTTAAATATAAAGTGTATTCCGACTATCCTTCCCAGTCAGATTTGTCTTTTTTTTTTTTTTTTTTAATTTTGGCATTTTATCGTCCTCTCAATGGTTTCCATGAACATGATAAGTCAAATGCATTGATTTTTCTTTGGTCTTTTTTAATTCAGTATTCAAGTTTTCATGCATAGGAGTTGATTGAAAATGCCATGGCCCAGACCAGGAGTCCCTGAGTCCCCAAAGTAGCAACTTTATTTTTCAACATTTTAAATAGTTCTTGTGCAGCAGATTTACCCATTGCAATGGGTTCTTGGATATTTTGACTGCTACTTCCTTGAGCATAGGTTGTGGATCAAAACAAGACAAATCCTTGAAAGAATCCATTTTTCTTTGTTTACCATGATTCTCCCTACTGGTCAAATTGTGAGGATTTTGATTTTCTTTACATTGAATTGTAAGCCACATTGAAGGCTGCAAATCTTGGTTGTCATCAGCAAGTGCTTCAAGTTCTCACTTTCAGCAAGCAAGGTTGTGTCATCTGTATATTAATACAGTTATTAATAATCCTTCCCCCACTCCTGATATTACACTTTTTCAAATAACCTAGCCTCTCTGATATGTGCTCTGCATAAATATTGACTAAATATGGTGAGAGGATATATCTCTGGCACATATCTTTCCTGATTTTAAATTATGAAATATGACCTTGTTCTGTTTGCACAACTGCCTCATGATTCATGTACAGGTTCCACACTGTAGTGTTCTGAGATTCCCGTTCTTCTCAAGGCTACTCATTGTTTATTGTCATCTACACAGTCCAATGCTTTAATATAATCATTAAAACAAAATGAATATCTTTCTGTTGTTCTCTACTTTCAGGCAAGTCTCTTCTGATGTCAGCAGTGCTTATACTTGTTTCTTGTCCTCTTCGGAAATCAGCACGAGCCTCTGGCAGTTAGTTCCATCAAAGTACTGCTGAAATTGTTGTTATATGATCTTCAGGAAAACTGTGCTTGCAAGCCATAATTATTATACTGCTCTATAATTTGAGCATCCTGGTGGCTCTCCTGTCTGAAAAAATACATGTATGGATTTCAGGTACTCTATCAATTTCTTACAGTCAGTTGGCCAAGTGCCTGCCTTCTAAATTTCCTGCTATAGACAAGTCAGTGCTTCCTCAGATAGGGGAGACAATTCAATTGGAGCCTGGTTTTTGCCTAAGGTTTTCTGTGCCACTTGATCTTCTTTCTTAAGTACCATAAGTTCTTGCTTTACACTGCACCTCTAGAAATTGTTGAATGTTACTAGATTTTTTTTTCATATAGTGGCTGTGTATTCTTTCCATGTTGTTTGATGCTTGCTATGTTAATAAGTAGT
Organism: Nesogale talazaci; assembly: GCA_004026705.1. Lineage (NCBI taxonomy): Eukaryota > Metazoa > Chordata > Mammalia > Afrosoricida > Tenrecidae > Nesogale > Nesogale talazaci. The sequence continues at coordinate 118,036 of PVJH01003628.1, read as the reverse complement.
TTGTCCATAGATTTTTCAATATTGCAATTCAAAGCTTGGGTTGTTGTTTATTTCCTCTTGAGTTTAAGATATACCCTGCTGTTCTTCCTTTTTGATTTTCTAATTGTATGGTCAGTAAAGTGTTTGACTTTGTGTTCTTGAACTGCTCCTTGAAATTTTATATTAATCTCATTCACTTTATCATTAATCTACATGTCTTAGCTAGTTTATGATTAAGACCAAGTTCAGAATCTCTTTGACATTTACTTTGGTCTATTCTCTCTTTATTATCTATGTCATAACCTTTTTCCTTCTTCATGTATGGTTTCCTTCATGTGATCTCCTAGTTCTGCCATTAGCATTTAATGTATCAAATGTATCTGTTCTTGAGATGTTCTTGAAATTCATGTGGGATATGCTTTGCTCTTGTACACTTGCTTTAAATTTCTTCAGTTTCAATCTGAACTTATATATGCATGATTGACATTCTGTTCCACAGTCAGAACTTGGCCTGTTTTAGCTGCTGATAATGAGTTTCTTCGTGATCCCTTCCTACAAATGTAGTCAAGTTGATTTCTTTGTATCCCATTAGGAGTTCATGGGTGTATTTAACTTTTGTGCTGCTGAAAAAGGATATTTGTGATGGAGTCGGTGAGCTTTGAAAATTCTATCATGTGATCTCTAGTTTCATCTCAATCACTGAAGTCATATTTTAAAATTATTATTTCTTCCTTTTTGTTTCCAATGTCTTAATTTCACTCACCAATTATTTCATAATTGATCAATTTTCAGATTGAAAATTTTGGTACATTTCTTCAACTTCTTCATTACTTGTTTTGGTGCATAAATTTAAGTAATACCTGTATTGATTTAATTTTCTTGAATGTGGATAGATATAATGCTATCACAGGTAGCATTGTATGTCAAAATTGAGCTTAAATTTTCCTTTTTGATGATTAATGGCAGCCATTCCTCTTATTTCATTCCCAGAACAGTAAACAATTTTATTTTCTGATTCAAAATGACCAAAACCATTCCAATGCAGTTCACTAGTGATGAATGCTGTCTTTGTGTGTTTCATTTCATATTTTATAAATCTAATTTTCTTAGCCTCATGATTTCTACATTCCAAATTATAGTATTAATTGATGTTTGCAGTTGCTTCTCCTAATTTTCAGTTGTGTCCCATTGGCAAAGGAAGATCCTGCAGGCTTTATGCCCATATATTTTACTTTATCTACAACATTATGGCTGATTCTGTTCTGGGTAGAGCCCCCAGACAAGAACACAGCACCTAAACAAGGTGGGATGAGCAAGCAGGGATCCAATAGAGTCTTGAGGGGCAGGCCCCATTACCAACTATGTGGACAGAAGCCCAACCACTTCTCTCACCCCAGAAGAATCACTTCAGATGACATCATTGTAGCTGCAGCTTAAGGAGAGGGACTTGTATGATTAGAGCACATGAGAGTCGATGAAGGGGGAGGGAAAAAGAGAAAGACATCTTGACCCACCATGTCCAGAGGACAATATTTCTGCTCAGAGTAGCCAATATGCAGAAAGGACAATAGGGCAGATCCACCATGAGACACATGTTCCTCACTGACCCATAGCACCATGAGGGGCACCACTGGAGACACACAGCGGGAATTGTGCCTGCCCTGAACTCACCATGCTGAAGTCAGACACTAGGGCACTGCAATAGAGCAGCAAGGAGAGCAGAACGATGAAGTCCCCAGGGGATGCCAAAAATAGACTGTGAACCAGGGTGAGGTGCCCCATCTGTCTTGACTGGAAGACATTCATAAATGACAACAAACACACCTTCAACCCTTTATAGGGTTTGTTGGTTGTCGTTGCCTTTCTTTTGTTGTTGTTCTTGTGGCTATTGTTTTCTAGTCTATTGTCTTGTGTTGGTGCATATTATTATCACTGCAAGTTTACTTGGAAGGGATATGTGGGATAAACAAGCCGAAAGAAAGAACAACAGGATGACAGTCCCGGGGGACATGACAGCAGGGGGTTGCTGGGAAAGGGAGTCAGTGCTAACAAACCCGGGGATAAGGGAACAGCAAATGACCAAAAATTGATTATGAGGAGGGTTTAGGAGGTCTGACAGGGCTGGACCAAGGACAGTGTAGCCAAGAGGAATTCCTGAAACCCAAATGAAGGCTGAACATGATAGTGGGACAAGAGGAAAGTAAAAGTAAATAGAGGAAAAAACTAGGAGACAAAGGAACTTACAGAGGTCTAAACACAGGTATATACATATGTAAATATATTTCTGTATGATGAAGGGAAAATATATCTCTGTACACACACATATATATATATTTATAGGTTTAATATTAAGGAAACACATGGACAGTGGCCCCCTACTCAATACTCCCTTAATACAACTATACTTTGTTCTAATAATTTGACAATTAGAGATGTTCACTTTCAAAACACAATTGCTGAAGACAAAACAGGTGCAAAAGCAAATATGCCGAAGAAAGCTGATGGTGTCCAGCTATCCAAAAAATTAGTGTCTGGGGTCTTAAAGGTTTGAAGATAAACAAATGGCTATCTAGCTGAGAAATAATAAAGCCCACATAGAAGAACACCCACCTGTCCCTACATGATCATTGTAGAAAAAGCAGGTGCACAATCAAAAGTGGTGAAGAAAGCTGGTTATTAAGGGATATAGAGTCTGTGCCCTTAAAGGCTTGAAGATAAACAAGCGGCCATCTAGCCAAGAAGCAACAAAGCACACATGGAAGAAGCACAGCAGCCTGGGTGATCAGGAGGTTTTGAGGGTATCAGCTAGCAGGCATCAAAGAGTGAAAAATCATATTACAGTGAATGAGGGGGGAATGCAGAGTAGAGATCCAAAGCCCATCTTGTTTGTTTGTTTTTTGTTTTATGGGGGGCATCACTGCCTCTGGTGGTCATGGGTGCTACCCAGTGCTGCTCCTGAGAGCTGGGGCTGGATTTGAACCGCCAAGCCCACGGGCCGCAGTCCTGCACTCAATCACTTATGCCACCAGGGTTCGTCCCCAAAAGCCTATCTGTAGGCAACTGGACATTTCCTCATAGAAGGCTCTTGGGGCGAGGATAAGCCAATCAGGGCACAGTGTAGCTATGATGAAACATACAATATTCCTGTAGTTCTTAAATGCTTCCTCCTCCCCACCCCCCGCCCACTATCATGATTCCAATTCTACCTTACAAATCTGGCTGGACCAGAGGATGTACATGGGTACAGATAGGAACTGGAAATACAGGGACCCCAAGACAGAAGAACCCTTCAAGACCAGTGGAGAAAAGGATGACAGTGGGAGGGTGATGTGAAGGTGGGGTAGAAAGGGAGAACAGATTGCAAGGATCTACATATAACCTCCTCCCTGGGAGATGGACAGTAAAGAAGTAGGTGAAGGGAGAAGTCAGATGGTATAAGATATGGCAAAGCAAAATAATTTATAAATTCTCGAGGGCTCATGGGGGGGAAGGGGAGTGGGAATGGAGGGGGAAAATGAGAAGCTCATTTTCTGAGCTCAAGCCGAAAGCAAGTGTTTTGAGAAACAATTGTGCAAATGCGCTTGATACAATGGATGTATGTGTAGTTTGTGATAAGAGTTGTTTGAGTCCCCAATAAAATGATTTAATAAAAAAATTCATCCAGTTGATTCTGACTTATAACAACCCTATAAAACAGAGTATAACTGTTTTGTTTCCATGACTAATCTTTACAGAAGACTTTTCACATCTTGTTCTTAAAGTGAGCTTGTGGGTGTGAACTGTCAAACTTTTAGTTACCAAGTGAGCTATCTAACACTACTACCAGGGTTTCCTATCCCTGCATATAGAGATTAGTGTTTCAACATATTTATATATTTTTGAGAGGTCTACTCCACCAAAGCCCTGGTCTTTAGGACCACCTCCATTCTACCATTATGTTGGGTACTTCAGCCTGTGTGGCAGTCATGTGCTTATGTTAATTTCATGATTGAAAGGTAGGGGTGGAGTCTAGCCTGTTAATCTGGAGATAGCCATTAAATAGCCAAAGAGGCCTCTGTGTGGGCATGGCTTTCTCCTGATGCATCTGGGAAATCTTGCGATATTTCCCTCATGAAGATGAGAAGCTATCTCCCCAGTTGTGGCGAGTTAGTCTCAGAGACGATGAATCATGGACAGGACAAGATGGCAGCATCCGAGAAGCTGGAGGAGCCGGTGGAGAGACCACACAGCTTTGCCCTGATGGAACCAGACCTCTGAAGCTGGGGTGGCCACACGGAGACCTCTGCCAGTGGTAAGTTGCTTCTGCTGTTGATGGACCCTCAGCCCTGTAAGCGAGGAGACATGTGGAGACCCCTGCCAGTGCCGGGATTCTGCACCCACTGACCTGTGACTTCATGTATTGGAAGGAGACTTTATAGACTGATTTTGGGCATATGGGATAATATTGGACTTGACTTTGAACTGGACTGGGCTCAATGTCCTATTCCTCTTGTATATATATATATATATTTATATACATTATATATGTATATATATCTTTTCCTCATACCTATATGTGTGTCTATGAAATGTGTTCCTCTAGCCTACCTGGACTAACACACTGCCAAATAAATTCCCAGCAAACATCATGGCTACATAAGATTTTGGCTTCCTGCATGTCTTCACCTCAGCCACTCCACCACCAGACACTACTCCCTACACTGCCACCACTAGAAACTGCTCTTCTCTGAATTAACCAATTCAAATATTCTGACCATCTTCTCTACCTCCAACAGATTTGAGAACTTTTCCACCTGGATTTTTCATGTGTACCTCCAAGTCAAAGTGACTGAAATACAGAGTAGTCCGACACATACTTACATATTTAAGCTTTAATCAAAATTGTTGATGGAGCATAACTGAGGCTTCCTCAGATTTGAAAAGCTTGCCTTAGATTTGAGACTGTGAGGACCCTTGCTGGGCCTTGGGGTCCACACATCATTTCTCTCTGGGTCAGTGAATCGTATTGACCTGAGTGATGTTCACATTCTTGAACAGGCGGCTGAGTTCAGGATGGTTGTCTATGGCCATATTCACATCTTCTGGGGTGATGTGTCTTCTGCTCTTGCTGCGGGCCATATTGTCTGCCAGTTCCAGGATGTTGTCCATCATATACTCAAGAATGGCAGCGAGGAAATCAGGTGTAGATGGAGACAGACAGTGAGCATAGTGACCCTGTTGCAGAAGATGATATATGCAGCTGTTAGAAAGCCTCCGGTTAAATTGGGCATGACAATTATCAGTCTTCTTGTTTCTGTAGTTGTTCTGATGTGTCCTTTTGCCACACATGGTGTTGGGTAGGATTTTCTTGATTGGCTTACCCATTTCAGCTCTCCATCTGTCTAAAGGATCTGAAGAGGTTAGTACTAACTCTTGCTCATTATATCAGCCTGCTCTAACCCTTTATTGGTCAGGAGCACCCTTTATGACACCTAGATTTGTGATGCCTAGGCTTGTGACATCTAGACCAATCATGTGTATCCACTTGGCTTTCACCAGATCTGAGACCTAGCAGTTTCCCCGAATGGAGGAATCCTTAATTTTCTACTTAACTTTAACATTATAGGCATACATGTAGATTTTAGTCAAAAATTATTCCTGTTCACTATCTGATTCTGATTTTGCCTTTTTTTTAATGCTTTCACTCATTTTAACACACAGTGCCTCATTTAGTAGCAGTTCAATTGTTTTTGCTCTCATGCTATAATAAAACCAGTTTTATCTCCTTTTACATATGTATTTTGATGGGCTTGATCAACATTCTGATGTGTTTCTTTGAATACACTCAGAATTAGTCATAAAGTATGTCAATCCTTTTATCAGTTAAATAGAATATATAGCACAGATTCATTCCATATCTGCAAATGTATTGGGTTGTTTTTTTTTTTCTATTTGAGAAGCATTTTTAACTGTTTTGGTAGAAACAACTACAGGCCTAGTGAATTCATCGATTAGAGCCAGGTAAGCATCATTGACAGAGAAGTCAACCTCATGTCTATTTCAAGCCACACAGTGCTCTTGTTTTGACTCTTGGATGAGTACAAAGCATCGATAGAATTTAGTCAGCATTCATTTTATTTTCCAATTTTAATTTTCCTCTTGACTAATTTTGTGTTTACATTTTGGTTTTGTTACATTTCCAGCCAATAAGTTATTCCCAGTTGTTGTAAGCAATTGTTGCAAATTTATTTTTTATGTTCTAACCATTGGATATTTGTATAAATGGACCATTGGGCTATGTAGATCTAATTTCTGTGGATGAAAAGCAAAAGAGAATTAGTTTGTCAGTATGTTTATCTATTTTTTAACTCAAATTAATTAAGAATGTTATGCCCCTCCTCCCCTGAAGTGGAAAAGCTCTTTGATACTGAACAGGTGAGATGTTCTGTTTCTGTGCTACTTTCATGAACAGAAACTCCATTCCTCCATTCCTGTGTATCTTTGCATTCACATTTGAGAAAAGCCTTCACTTTTGATTGGTGTGAGTGTTAAATACATTTCTGCTTCTAGATAATATTGCTGGATAGAGTATGCATTCTTTTAAGTTAGAGAATCTCTGTAGTTATTCCATTTGATATTGTTAGGTACTGTTTAAGGTTCTCTCACTTAGTGAGACTCTGGATATAATAGAATATAAAACTGTCTAATCTTATGCCATCTTTCTTGTCTTTTCTATGTTTGTAGCCACTGACTGATGTATTAGATACATAACTGTTTATATAAATTCAATATTCCTAAAATATTCAAAATAAGGAAAGTGGAGTATTAATATTGTATGTGACATATAAAATATTCTTTAAGAAATAAAATAAAATCATTTAAAATTTTTGAATTTGCATAATTTAGGTAAATCTTTGGCAAGCAAGAGAAGTTTGTTCTTTACAAATTAACAGCCTATTAATAAAATATTGCTGAAATAAACACATATACATATTTAAAGAAATTAAAGGTATCCCATACTTCACACTTCATAGGAAAGTTAACTCCAATGAGTAAACTAATTTAATTTCATAGCTAAAACATACATTTTTTAGATTTAAGATGTAATAGATTATACTGTGTTCCCTGAAAATATATATTGAAGTTCCATCTTATGTTGGAAATAGTCTAGCCAGAATGCCTTAGACATGAGAATGGTGAGATTTTTGTCTTAGACATTTCTGTTATATTACCAGGAGGAACAAATCCTAGAGAAGGATACTATATATATATATATATATATATATATATATATACACACACACACACACATATACACACAAACATAAATACATATATACATGTGTGTTTGTCAATGAAAAGGGAGTAAACAATCAATGAGATGTTTTGATACTCCAATAGCAGTGTCAAATATTGGAATGAAAGTGAGGATGACATAAGGCATTGCAATTTTATATTGAACATAGGGTCTTTATAAGTTGGAATCAACTCAATAGCATATAATAACAATAGCAATATTCTCTATATCTGGGATGGGTCCCTGTTTAGAAATATAATTATATTTTGTTCTGTTTATAATGTTATAATGGATTAGGATGAGCCATAAACTTAATCTCTTTTGAGCTAATGTCTTTTCAGAAACGAAAAGTCATAAATACCACACATAAGTAAGATCCCTTATGAAAATCAGTCTACAATCCAAGGAACACCCAAAACTAAATACAGTTGATCCTATGATTATTTTCCTATGCTCTATCTGTATGACATATCACCTAGATGGAGTTTCATATGCTGAATCATCCTTGCATTCCTGAGCTTAGTCTCACTTTGTCATAATGGATAATTATAATAATATTCTGCTAGATTCAATTTTTCTAGTACTTTCTAGAGGGGTTTGCTATCCACATTCATAAAGGATATTGGCCTATACTTTACTTTTCTTGTGATATATTTTTCAGGTTTTCAGATCAGGGTAATGTTGATGTCATAGAATAAGTTAGAATGTATTCCTTGTCAATTCAGATGATTTTGTAAAGAAATTGTTTCAAATCTTATTTACACATTTTAGGAAAATACCAGTGAAAGACATTTTTTGCCCTCAGGTGGTGGGAGTAGGAGGCCCAGCCTTTGCTCTTGTGGAGCCGCTGCTGGAATTGAACCTCCATCCCAGTGAGCCGCAGTCCTGTGCGCAACCACTACACCACCGGGGCTCAGCCCAGAAAGACATTTTAAGAAAATGTTTCTTATTGGATCTCTAGTTACATTTATTTACATTTTAAAAAATATTTCCTGGTTCAGTGCTGACAGTTTGTGTGCTTAAAGGAATGTATACTTTGCATCTGGGATGCGTAAGTTCTTGATAGTGCTCTGTCATAATCCTTTTTTATTGTTTTTAAGTTGGTAATCATGTTCCACTTTCATTCCTGATTAGTATTGTTCTTTCTTTCTTGTTCTATCTGTCAACTTTTTTCACCCTAAAAAGGATTAAAATGACTTTACATTTGATTTTTCTTAAGTTTGCCTACTGCTTTTGAAAATTCTCCATTCAATTTATTTCCACTTGAATACTTATTATGTCTTCATTTTCCCCTGGGCTCAGTTTTGAGATAATTTTCAATAGAATTTATAGTTATAAAGTGCTACCTGCACATTATTTATTCTGAATTCAATAAGTGCTCATATGTTCTGCTCTTGTTTAATCATATGAAATTTCCTTGAGATTTATTCCTTGACCCATTCATTGTTACATAAAGTGTTGCTTAATTTGTATGCTTTTATGAGCGTCAGATTTCCTTCTATCATTGATTTCCAATTTCATTCCTTTGTGAATATGTGGAACCTCTAGAAACCACAGAAACACGACTACACTAACTCCCAAGCTCTTCTCTTCAGATGTCCACTTGCTATGCAAGAAAAATAGTTGGGCATAGAAAGAACCAGAGTCCAAGAAATGATTCTTGGCTAGGACTAAAGGTAAAGCGAAAAGCCACTGCAGAAATGACGTGTTATTGTTTTTGATAGGTGCCATTCAGTCAGGTTCAATTTATAGCAGTCTATGTACAACAGTAAAAAGTACTGGTCCAGCTCCATCTTCATTATTATTGCTATTCTTGAGACACTGATATAGCCCCTGTGTCATTCAGTGTTCTTGAGATCTTCCTCTTTTTCACTGACCATCACTTTACAACATACGATGTCCTTTTTCTTCCAGGACTGGCCTATGTTGAAAATAAGTCCAAAATGTATAAGATAAAGCCTTTTCATCCTCACTTCAGCAACAGAATTCAAATGAACTGGACCTTCTCTAGTCTTCATTCATTTTCCAGTTTTCCTATACAATTAAGGTAATTGAAATTGCCACAGGTCAGGCACAGCTTAGTTCTTAGGGTGACATCCTTGGTCTTGAATAGTTTAGTATATTTGCCCAATGTAGTATGTCCTTTGTTTTCAATTGCTTCTTCTATGAACATTACTTGAGGACACAATTAAAATAAAATTTTGACTACTTAACTATTTTATCGGTTGACATTGGTACAGTTGTTAAGAGTTGTATATTTTTCTCCGATGTATGTGTATATGTATGTGTGTGTGTGTGTCAAGAAACAAAAATAATAACAAAATTAGAAGCTGTACATAGTTCAAGGTCTGCTTGTTGACCTCCAGGAGTGTCCCCTGGTTGAGTGCCACACCCTGGCCCCAAAGTTTATCCTTGGCACTCCCTCAGGAACTCCATGCTCTGCTCCCCCTGCTGCTCTGCTGCACGCCCGCTGCACCCTGCCACCGTGTGGTGGGGTCAGACAGGGCACAATCTCCAGCCTGCTTCTCCATTGTTGTCCCCACAGGACTTTAGGTCAGCAAGGGATGTCATGTTTCATAGTGGGGTCGGCCATGCGGTCCTCTCTGTGCAATGGTTTGTTCTGAGTCGGAATCTCATTCTCAAGACTTGGTGAGGCAGGGTGCACGCCGCTCTCTCTCTTCTTCCCCCTTCATTTGTTCTCCTGGGCGCTGGTCAGGCATGGCCCACTCCCCAAACTGCAACTTCAGTGCTGTCCTCCAAAGCACACTCCCCTGGCAGTAGAGACAGCTGTCATGTAGTTGGGCTAGGATTAGATTTGTATATTTTTATGTTGTGTTTCAATCCACTTGGAAGGCTACATTCTTTGATCTTCACCAATAAGTCCCCTTTGCTTTCTATACCCAAGTGGTGTGTAATTTGCATATTGCAAGTTTCAATTCTGGTACCATATTCTTCTTCATAATGTCCAATTTCTTGAATTATTGCTCAGTGTACAGATTAAATAAGTGTGGTGAAATTAAATAACTCTGATGCACACCTTTTTTATTTTAAATCATTTAGCAGTCTGTTCTTTTCTGTTCTGTTCTAACAACTGCCCCTTGATCTAAGTATAGGTTCTATGTGAACATAATTTTAAATTACATTTGAATTTTATTATGTTTCATTATATTTTTAAAATCTTGTTACAATTTTATTGGGGCATGCTTTCCCCATCACACAATTTTATCATTCAATTATATTAAAATGTTTGTGCAATCACCACCACAATCCATTTCCAAACATTTTCTTTGTGTACTCATTTTTGTTGTGTACTTCGTCTCATGTACTTTGGATATGTTGTCAGGAGAGACACACCTGGGAAAGGACATCATGGTTGGAAAAGTAGAAAGGCAGTGAAAAAGAGGAAGACCCCAGGAGAGACCGTGACACAGTGGCTGCCACAATAGTCTCCAGCATAATAGTTGTGAGAGTAACTCAGGCCTATATTGAATAGTACTTCATTCTTTTGTGCATAGGGCCATTTTTGCTGGAACCAACTTGCAAGCTCCTAAGGAAAATGTTCATAGATAAGGATATAGGGACATAGATAGTGTCCTTGACCTATTGTTTAAACCATAATCAAGCGTCTCTTCTAAGAAGCTCAGGTGCGTTGGTCTTCTCTCTAGATGGTCACACAAAACCTGTACATACACCAAGAGGCAGTTATTTTAATAGAACAACGGGCTACTGGTTTGAAATCATAAGAAGCGTACTTTCTTCATACTTATTCACTCTATGTTATGAACAGGTAATTGGAGGGAGTATGAAGAAAAGCATGACATCAGATAGTCCAGGAAGACCCATTATCAACCTGAGGTGTGAACATGACACAACCTTCCTTCTTGACACAGAAGAACATGTGAAGCCCTTACCTGTTGAAGATCAACGCTACAGGGGGCAGTCGGATTACACCCCAGTGGAAAGAAAGCAAAAATCCTCACCTGGACCAATACACAATGCCATGATAAACAGAGAAACCCTGACTTTGTCAAGGATTTCATTTTACTCAAATCCAGAACTAGCACCACTAGAAGCATTTTTTAAAATGTTCTTAGAAATAAAGATGGTGAGACTATGTTTTATGTACTTCAGACCTGATATCAGGAGTAACCAGTCTCTGGAGAAGAAAACCTTACTTAGTAAAAGAGAAAATGAACAAAAAAGAGAAAGACCCTCAATGTGACGGAGACAGTGGCTGCGACAATGGGCTCAAACATAGCAATGACTGAAGATGGCTCAGGGTCAGGCAGTGTTATCATCTATTGCATATAAGTTCACTGTGGATTGGAGCAAACTGGAGGACAATGACAAGATTACTTATGAGTAATTCCAAAACAAAATAGAGAAAGTTTAATTCAACCTAGTTGAGTGATTTTATTGCGCTCAAGTTTTTCCTGCAAATTCTGTTTCAGCAACTAGGACATGGATGCATCCGTTAACAATCACAGCAGAGAGAATCTACAGAACACAGACTTCCAAGGTTGGATTGCACGTGAAAACACGACTCCCAACAAAACTATTGGACTCGTTCCCACTCATAGTGACCCTCTAGGACACTGTATAACTATCTCTTTCTGAGACCTTAAGCATTTTCACCTTTATGCTGTGGAGTGAATATTGAGTTCCAACCACTGACATTGTGGTTTGCATTTTCAATGTTTACCCCTTCATAGCACCACAATTTGTTTATCAATTCCAGTGTAGAGAGGAGAACACAGACCCCTAAAGTTGGATTGCGTACAAAGGGATTATTTGGATTTATTTTGTAGAATTCATATAGAAACAAACATCACACCATTTCAACTATAATAAAAATTATTAAAGGAGTTATTATAAAGATCTTGATATAACAATGTATTGGAACAAAAATGACATTTTTTCTTTAAATTCTAGGAACTTAAAAAATTTTGGTAATTTAATAGGAATACCAGTTCCATGATTATATTAGGGAAAATAGATTCTAAGTCTGGCCAAATAGAGGGCAAGTGATGGGTAAAATAGTTCTATATTTTTCCACAAACTTTCTGTAGATATTAAAATATATCTATTGCAAAAAATTTGGAAAATACAAAGAACAAAATATTGTTCACAGTCTATTAATGTCTTATATATTCCCTTCTACTGAACTATCTCTTATATATATCTTATATATATAAGAGATATATCTCTCTCATAGATATCTCTTATATATATTTTATATATTATATTATATATAATTATATATAATTATTACATTAATTATATCACCAAATCTTTGACAATATGAAGCATTACACATATAGCTTTAATCTTTGTCAGTTTTATAAGTAAATGATACTGTATTGTCGCTTAACTTGCATCTATTTAATTACAAAATAGGTTGATTCTGATTCTTTTATGTCTATACTATTCTTTTGTTTTTGCATGTGTAAATTGTACATTTTCCCCCTTTTTTGCTTTTTATTGTATGTTTCTCTGTTTTCTTAGTGATCTATGAAATTTTCTAAAATACTAAATATATTAACCTTTATAAAAATAGAAAAGAAGTGGGAGTTATAATATGCTTAAAAGCTAACTGTTAATAATGATTCCCTCTAGGGATTAGAGTGAGTGACAAGAAGGAAGTGTTAGTTATTTTCAATTTAATTCCATATTCTGATCTATTCTCCACCTGCTCTTGTCTTCCTCTGTGCCCCAGGAAGCTGACCTCCAAGCACTTCACCATCAGGGTCTCCAGCCCTCTGCATTCCGGTGGTGTCAATGATTGGGCACAAAGGCTAGTAGACAGAAGGGCAGAAGAAGAGAAGAGTTAGATATTCTTTCTGCCTGACTCACGGTGAGTCTCACAAAGCCTTACTTCTCTATGGTCACAGCTTCTGTGAAACAGCCGTGCTTCTATAACCCAACTGTCTATAGGGAGACATCAAAGCACTAGCGTGGTGCTCTCAACAGGGTCATTAACACCCTCTATTTCTGATCATTGGTACTTCACCATCCTTGTCCATTAATTCACATTAGCCCACATCTCTATATGTTGCTAACTCTCTATATGTCCCTTAACTCCCCTGATTTAAACTCCTTGAAGCTACTCTCTATGTCCTGATAGGACCCTATTTCATAAAGAAGGTGGATTAACTTTTCACTCTAGATATTCTGTAATGTTTGTTGGTTTCAGTATTTCACAATATTCCAAAACCAAATCCCATGTTGTTCAGTCCCTTAGACCTCACTGGGATCCTATACGGGATCGCTGAGGCTTTGTACAATTTTACTTCAGGGAACAGCCTAAGTTTCCTCCCTCTGAGTGACTGGTGGAGTTGAACTGGCAATCTTGTGTAGCACAAAACTTATGGGCAGGGCAGATGGTCTCATTTACCTTCATAATAAGTATGCATTAATATTTTAGTGGACTGAAAATAATTTTATATTTAATTTTATTTGCGATGCATTGTATTTACATTTATATATAATAGAGACATAAAGTATAGGTATATAACAACATCTGCCATTTCAGCATCTCTTAGATATAGAATTAAATGACATTACATACTTCCATCCTGTTGTGGGAACATCACTACTATATATTTTCAAATGTGGAATAACTCTTTTATGAATTAGCAGCAATCCTGAATGTGATGGGTTGACACAGGGGCTGCAACAATGGATTCAAACCTAGCAACCATGGAGAAGATAGCACTGCCCCAGAGAGAGCTTCATTCGGTTGTGTAGAGCATCCTTGTGAGCTGTTGTGTCAGAACCTATTGGTTGCTACTGAATAACAACAGCTTCTATTTTTGTCTTGAGTTGTTGCCCTCTTTGTTGTCAATTTCTAGCATTATATTGACTATTACAGACTTTTGGCCAGTATGCATTATGTCTATCATAAACTATTTCCCAAATCTAACATTTGCCTTTTGATTTTGATTCAAGTATGTTTGAGATAGATATAAAATAAATTTATATTTATTGTCTATATAGCTCTCAGTAGGTCTGATTATCTTATCCCATTTATTAAGGCTTTCCTAATCTAAAAATTCATGTTTTTCATTTCATCAGTTATTTTTTTCCTTGTGTTTGTGTAGTAATTTGTTTTAATGTGGTGGCAACATTTATAACAAAACATTAATGAATTTAACAGTTTCTGGATGTCCAACAAGTGACATTGATTACACTCATGTTGTAATACCCTATTGCCTATTTTTTCCCAATTATTCAAACCTTGTGTGCCCTAATTATTCCAGCAGCATTTGAACTTAACTTACTATCCTTCAAGCAAATTCTCCTTCTCTCCCCCTTCCTTTTAACCATGGCAATCACTAATAATCTTTGATTTTCCTATTTTACTTATTTCATATAAGTGACATCTTTAAAGATTTGTATTTTTTGCAATTGACTACTTTCCCTCAGCATTGTTCTCATGGTCCATAGGTGCTGTGCCATGTATCAAGACTTCATTTCTGTTTACTGATGTATAGTATTCCACTGTATGCATATACCATGCTCTCAGGCTGGCATTCTGTGGAGAAAGAAAACCAGTGAAGCCTAGAGAGAGAAATTTATCTCAAGAAAATGGCTCTCATATTTGTAGAGACTGGCAAGTCTATCGTCAGATGTCAGCCTGAAAGTTTCTTTTGAATCCCATAGCTACAGAAATGCATTGATCCAAGCTTGTCGGATCAGGACAGCAGAGTGGTGGCTCACAGACTGTGGAGGGTGATGGATCCCAAGATACATAGGTTATTGACTAAAATCTAAAAAAAACTGGATGTCACATAGAGACAACTGGATGCAGGACTCAGAGTGATTAAAACTGCAAGAAAGTATTGCCAGACCTTCCATATATGTTCAATATATGGAATATACCCTTGAGAAAACACCTTGTTCCTCAGATCAAGCTTGTGCCCAGAATAAGGATGGGCACCCCGCCCTAATTCCTTTACATGTGATGAGAGCTGATTTCATCAGACAGCATCATGGGGTGATTACGTCACTACAAACCTGTCATGTTACATCATTAAATAATTGCAAATCAAAGAAGGGTGGCTGAACCAAGGTACCTTATTGCGTCAACCATAATAGCTACATTTTATTTATTCATTCGTCAATTGAAAGACATTCTGGTTCTTTCCACGTTTTGAACTTTGTGAAAAGTGCTGTCGTGAAAACTGGAGTATAGGTTTCTGTTTCGGTTTCCGGCAATACTTCATCTAGCTATATACTTAGGATTTGGGTTGCTGCCAATATGAAATTACATGGTCAACCTGCTGAAGAACAGCCAAACTATTTTTCACAGTGACTACTATTTCACTTCCAGTCATGAATGATGGTTCTATTTGCTTATCACTGTTGTCCTGCCCCTGTTTCAGGGCATGCTTTAATGCAGTATAATTGGTTAGGCTCTACAGACTAGATTCTATGCTAGATTCTATGGAATATAACCATTTGTGGAAGTCATGTGCTTATGTTAATTTTATGACTGAAATGTAGGGATGGAGTCTAGCCTGTTAATCTGGAGATAGCCATTGAGTAGCCAATGAGGCCTCTATGTGGGCATGGCTTTCTCCTGAGACTTCTGGGAAATCTCATGATATTTCCCTCATGAAGATGAGAAACTATCTTCCCCAGTTGTTGGGAGTTACTCTCAGAGACGATTAATCAAGGACAAGACAAGATGGCAGCATCCGAAAAGCTGGAGGAGCTGGTGGAGAGACCACATGGCTTTGCCCTGACGGAGCCAGACCTCTGAAGCTTGAGTGGCATGCTGTTGATGGACCCTGAGTCCTGAAAGCGAGGAGCCATGGGGAGAACCCTGCCAGCGCCAGAATTCTGCACCCACTGACCTGTGACTTCGTGAGTCGGAAGGAGACTTTGTAGACTGATTTGGAGGCATATGGGTTAATATCGCACTTATGACTTTGTACTGGACTGGACTGGGATGCCTTCTCAGTGTCACATTCCTTTTGTATATAAACCCTTTCCTCATATCCATATGCGTGTCTGAAATTTGTTCCTCTAATGTACCCAGACTAACACACCATTGTAATGCCATGCAGGGCCAGGTTGGGCAATAAAATTAAGAAATGATTTGTTCAGAAAGATCTTGGCTAGAAGCAGAGAATACCAGAAATAAATGAGAAAGTAATAACTAGATCTGTATCTATTCACTTGGATGAGTGTGTATGCTATACTGTTAACCATGAAATCCAAGTTACAAGGTAGTGTGTAAAATAAAAACAGTGAAAAAACCTCCTTTGTATGTGTCTGTGTAAGTCATGTGTACATAAATTTAGCAGAAAAGTTTAGTAGGATATATTTCAGGTTCTTCATAGGTAGGTGCACATGGAGGAGATAAAAGAAAGAAAGGGAAATTATGGTCTTATGTTAATAACATTGTGTTATTTTAATATTTCCTTTTTCATCTGAAAATGTAATTAAATAAAAAGCAGTGGGATCCCTTTAGGACCAGTGAGGAGAGTGGAGAAACCAGGAGGATGGAGGGAAGATGGAGTAGAAAGGAGGAACTGATAATAAGGATCTACATATAACCTCTTCCCTGGGGTGTGAACAACAGGGAAGTTGATGAAGGGAGACCTCAGACAACTTTTGATATGACAAAATGATAATAATTTATAAGTTATCAAGGGTTCATGAGGAAGGGAGGAGCAAAAAGGAAGTTGGAAAAAAAGAGGAGCCAATACCAAGGGCTTAAGTAGAAAGAAAATGTTTTGAGAATGAGTTGGCATTGATAGTACAAATATGGTTTGCATACAATAGATGTATGTATGGATTGTGCTGAGTTGCATGAGCCCCCACTAAAATGATTAATTGAAAAAAAAAAGAAGCCCAGAAAAAATCCAAGCCAAGACTGTCCAAACACACCTTGGATTTGGTGTCCTTTAAGTATCAGACCACTTCAATAAAGTGAATATTGGGGACAGGTGAAAAAAAGCAGTCAGAAAATCATATCACAGGGCTCTGTCCAAAGAGTAAATCCAATGCTCCTAGTTTATTTCCACTGGCAGTGACCCATTAGGGAAGAGCAGAATAGTCCATAGGGACTCCAAAGTTCTTTTATTTACAGAACCTGATTGCCATATCTAGAAAAGGGTTTCAAACATTGCCTGAAAGGACCTAATCGGGAAGGCCATTTATAACAAAATTTGTAAGAAAGATAATTTCTCAGGTGGAAAAAGAAGAAAAAGATATTCCAAGTACAGAAAAAAACATATACATTAGGATGTGAAAATAGCAACATGATTCTTAAGGATGCATGCAACTAGAGAGAAGGAAACAGGTTGAGACTATCACCCAGTTCACCAAGGAGCTAAGATCTTTATACTGTAGCTCAGAATTTTTCAACCATGGTATAATTGATATTTGGGGCCAGATAATTTCTTCTTGGCTGCCCAATGTACTAAGATGTCCAGAAGTGTCACTAACCTCAAGAACTCTAAAAACTAATTTTGTGTGCCAGTGAATGTATTCAATCAATACATCCTACCACAACATCTTTAAACTTTGAAAGCCAAAGACATCTTTAGACATTTTCAAATAGTACAAAACCCTCTATTCTCTTACCCTTGATCCCTTGGTTATACTGAAAACCATTGTCAATGGAATAAAGAAGCAAACGATATTTTAAGCAGCTAAGTAACAGGATCCATACTGATTCTTAGAATAAGCTTTCTAGTGGAAACTAGATGGAAGAGAGTTAGCTTCAGCTAGATGGAGGGTGGCAGAGATCTAAGCTAAAATGGAGAAGACAGTGTAAATTATGTTAGTGGCCATGCACACGAACACATCCATTTTAAATTAATCTCAGATCTATGCCCTCCTTTAACTTCATTGGTCCCTGTCCAGATTGACTTTATGATCTCTCACCTCCAGTCTCTCTGCAAACTTCAATCCATCCTCTGTGTTTTTGCAACAGTGAATGAGCCTGAAAGCAAACCCAAATGTGTCTATTCTAAGCTTAAACAGCAAATCAGTGTCATTAAATTGTCTTTGATTCGTGGTGACACCATGTCTGTTAAAGTAGAATTGCACACCACAGAGTTTTCGATGCCTGATCTGCTCAAAAGTACACTGCCAGTATGTATTTATGTATCCACCAATTTATGTATCAATTTACTTACTTACCTATAAAAGATACCTCTGGGTAGACTTCCATCAACAACCTTTCCATGAGCAGCCAAAGGAATTAACCATGTCCACCTTAACTGGAAACTTAAGCAATGGCGCAATCATTTTCATTGTATTTTCATTGTATTTCATTTCATTGTACCAAACAATTTCAGAGTGGTGAACAGGGGTTCTTTCTGAGCAGAATGTGTTGCCTATTTCTCTTGTTTTAATCCCTGGAAATTTCTAGACAGCATCTCATGAGGAGATACTTACAATCTCCAATCTTTTTTTTTTTACAATCTCTAATCTTAACAACTTCCTTTCAAATTGAACTTCTTTGTTTTTCTCCTTCCTTCTATGTGTTGACTTAGCTTTGGAAAAATAAGATTTGCCTTCGAAATTTATTCTTGCTCATCCCAGGGCAGAATTGAAGATTCCTGTTCTACATTTTAATTCTCACTTATCTTTCAAATTCAGTGCCCGTGATATACTGAGACTTGGATATTTTGTAGACAGAAAGGGCCAAGGAAAGAAGACAGGCATAAATATGATCCCCCAAATTTAATACAGCAACACCTGTAAAAGCCAAAATCTGAGTAAGGCAGCAATATTTCAGAGAAGGTAAAGTCAACTGTTTTCCAATATAATGAGCAATAAAAAGACTCAACCAAGTCAAAAAAACTTTCCAGACCTGGAAAAACAACTTTTTGCTCTCAATATGAGATCCTACAGGCCATTAGCACATAGCTACATAAGTTAGTTATGTACACAAGCACCCCCCCCCCCATAACTACCTCATTCTCTCTTCTCTTCCATGGCATGATCACTGAAGAATAGCTATGGGAGGACACATAAAAAAAACTTTGAAGTAATAGCTCTGATATGAGTTGCCTTTCCACTTCCCTCCAGCTTTATTTCACATAGATATTTAGTATTATATATGAAATGTTTGACAAACATTCTTAGGGTGCACATGTGGGGTAATACTGTGAGAGATATTGTTTAGACCAAAAGGCTTCATAAACTGATTGTATAATTCTGCTTGATATGATTAAATGATGGAATGATATTATACATGTATTGACTCCCAATTAATGACATATTAAAAGATATCTGCAGAAATATTTATACAAAGGTGAGTTGACTTAATCTCCCCTTTCTGATGAATGGTTTTTTAAAATTATTTTATTGGGGGCTCAAACATAGCTTTTCACAATACAGAAATGCATATGTTGTGCCAGGCACCTTCACTTGACTGCTACCATCATCTTTCTCTAAATATCCGCTTTTCCACTTAAGCCCTTCTCATCCTTTCCCCTCCGTCCTTGCTCCCTCCTCCCCAACTAACCCTCAATACTTCATGAATTATTATTGTTTTGTCATATCTTACACTGCCCGACATCCCCCCCCCCTGCCCACTCCTCCAATGTCTGTCCTCCCGATAGGAGATTATGTGTAGGTCGTTGTAGTTGGTTACCCATCCAGTAGCTCCACTCTTACTAATGGCCCCAAGGGGTTCAGCTGTCCTGGGTTCCCTGTATTTCCAATTCCCTTCACTACCAATGTACCTCCTCCAGTCCAGCTGGATTTGTAAGGTAGAATTGGGACCATGATAGTTGGGGGAAGGAAGCCTTCTGGAACTAGAGGAAAGTTGTATGCTTCATCGCCTGTCTCCTCCCCTCAACTCCCTGAGAAGAGGATGTCCAATTGTACACAAGTGGGCCTTGGTTCACCATCCTGCTCTCCCCCTCACTTGTAGTGATGTGATTCTTGTTTTTTGATGTTTGATAGCTGCTCCCTTTGACCCTTTGTGATGACATAGGCTAGTGTGCTTCTTCCATGTTGGGTTTTGCTGCTTCTGGGCTAGAAGGCCACTTGTTCACCTTCAAACCTTTAAGATTCCAGATACTTAATTGTTTTGGGTTCAGGGATTAATGTTTTATGAATAACAATCGACTTGATGGTAGTAAGTTGTTTGGGTTTTAAAAACAAATTAACATAGAAAATTAAATGCCACTATACATCAGAATAAACAAATAAAATTCAGAAGCCAAACTGAAAACCAGAAATTTTCTAAGTCCTGTCTGCCCAATTTGTTCATATAACTTCAACATAATCAATTGGAAGTATGTGTTCTTGAATCCAGATTAGCCATATGTGATTTGCAGAATCTCCTTGTGGTGGAAGAAAAGGAGTTATATATATAGTAATGCTCCAATTGAACTGCTTATATCTCAGCAAGACTTCAGTTAGTAAATGTTCCTTAAACAATGGAAGCCCTACATTTGCTTTCTTTTAATCAGTGCTTAGTAAATATCTATATCATGCTTTTATGTATGCACATACTATTAGACTATTATCTTGAACAATTAAAGAAATTAAAAAATTAAAGATTTGAGACAGGTAGGTTTGTTGTGACAACATGGTCAATGAACACATGTGAGATTAAAAGAAGGGAGGAGATATAAATGGTTTAGCAAGCCTTGCCTTTCTTTATCTTGCTCTCAGGAGTCCTCAAACTTTTTAAAGAGGGGGCCAGTTCACTGTCCTTCAGACCGTTGAAGGGCCGGACTGTAGTTAAAACAAAACAAAACAAAAACTATGAACAAATTCACTGTGGGCCCAGGATGAGTTGGCTGCTCAGCAGGACAGCAGCTGCGGCAAGAAAAATCCTGGTGCTGGATAAATGTCCTCGGCAGGCAGCATGTGGCTCTCTGGCTGTAGTTTGAGGACCCAGTTCTTGCATCTTCAGAACAGCCAGCTACCTTTTTTTGTCCTGTGCCTTGATTTGCAAGCTACTCTCTGCCCTTGGGACACCTAGTCCATGGACTATGTCACGGTGCGTTGAGGTTCCTTCAAGTCCTGTTTTGCCATGCTGCTAGAATATACATCTCTTGTATATATATAGGGGACTGTCAGACCCTGTCATCTTGCTGACTTTTGGAGACCTGCCTTGCTGTTTGCTGCCTGTGGCCAGATAGCCTGAATTACCCTACAGAGCACTTCCCAGTGGCCCTCAAGACTGGAAGGACTGCAGTGTACTAGCTGTCTCACGCAAGTGAGTGCACTGAGACATTTGTACTGCTTTATATATCAGTTAGCTTTTATTTCTTAGGTTAGATATCTTTCTATCTATATAAATATGTATATATATATATATATATAATTATTGGTGTTCTGGTTTTGTTTCTCTAGAGAACCCTGTCTAACACAAGCTTCCTTACCTACCACCAAATAATAATTGTACCAGCCATTTTCAAAAGGAAACTTGAAAAGACAGAATGTCTTGCTCATGAAATGAATCAGAAAGCTTATAAAAAAGCTGCTTCAGGAAAAGGAACTCTTGGGTGGTCTGTGCCATGAAGTGCTGGGTCTAGGAAATTTTATGTCAGAAATGACAACACTAACAAAATTTTATTTGGGCGTGCTTTTCATGCTCTCAAAATCAACATTCATGATCTTTTCTTTCCTTTTTTCACAATTGTCTTTGAACTTCTGTAACACTTAAGGTGTTTGTTTTCACTTTTTTTACAGTAATTTGTAATTTTTGTAACTTTAGTGACATATGATTGGCATATAATTCATATACCATATATTGCAATAGTTTACACATATTAAAATGAGTTGTGAAACCATCACCATAACCAATTTTAGAATGTTTTAGTTCTTGTATTCGTTAGTATATTTCTGTTTCCCCACCCTCTCCAGCCATAAAAGCAAGAAACTAATTTAATTATAGTCTCTGTAAATTTACCTATCCTGAACTTCATATCAAGAAAAAGCATGTAACACCTTCCAACAATAATTGTAAAATAAAACAAAGAAAGACTTCAATCCAAATGAGCGTAGAAAATTATAAGAACTATAACAAATTTAATATTAGTTCAAAGGGAGAACAAATGATCAGGATTAAATTTTACCCTAACACCATTACTCTTAATCCACTTTGCAATACACTGTTTTATAGCAAGAATATTCACAACCTGAGTCAATGGTTAGAGAGGATTACTAGAGATTAAGCCATGTGGGGATCTACCAAAGGATTTTCAGGTTTCATTGTCATCCTTAGTCTATTCCAAATCAGATGTTCAAAGTTAAGTTCTAGTAACGTTTTCTCCTCTGCTCATGAATTTTGTTTTTCACAATCCTTGAATCACACAGACTGCTGTGTTTCACCCATGTGGACATAACTGTCAATTTATATGGCTGCTTGTTTTAGGCTATAAAACCACAAGTGATTTTCTTTCTAATAGCCAGCAACTGTGTCATTTCTTCACCACTTTTGCTATAGTAGTCATATCTTATTTGATCTCCTCATGAGAGCAAGAATCAGGTAGAGTCATATTGTAAGAACTATTGTTCTTGGGTTACAGCTCATGATTAAATGCAAGCTCAATCCATTTAGATATCTATCTATATCTAGTTATGGTTCATTTCAGAGATATCATTATCATTTTACTGAAACATTATAAATCATCCCCATGAGGTATAGAGTAATTCTAGTTACAGTATCATTACTTTAACCAATGATATAGAGTTTAAAAGACTCTTAGAAAAATAAAGCATACTTATATAGGGAAATTTTTCACACTAAAATGTTTGGATAGTTGATGTATATAAATGAAAACCTCAAGTGACTGCACATGATGTACTTCAACATTTCCCCCATTTCCTTCAATTCTCTTTGATAAAGAGCAAGTACAGAGCCTTTTATGACAACCTGTTAGTCCTTCCTTTCTTTTATGTCTTTTTAATGACCTTTTGATTTCTTCATGCACAATCTTCTTCATGTCATATCACAACTCACCTGACATCAGTATTCGATGCAATAAATCTGTTCTTGTGATGTTCTGGAAATGAAAGTCAGACATACTCAAACATATCTTTTGAATTTCACTGACTGGATTTCATTTTTCAATTTTAATTTCATCTGAGTAACTGAAAGTCTGTTCCAGTCAGACCCTGCTCTCATTATGTCTGCCAATTCTGAGCTTCTCCATGATCTCGTTGCACATATGTAGACAATCTGGTTCTTGCATAATCCACCTGGTAAGGCTCATCTGCACAGTCATGGTATATGGTATTGGAAAAAAAGGCATTTGTAGTAAAGCTGTACTTAGTCTTGCAAAATTCAATTATGCAGCCACCTCTATCTTCATTTCTCTTAACAAGGCCACATTTTCTTTCCTTCGCCTTTGTTTCCAACATTTGTATTCCAATTTTCAATCATTATGAAAGTATCATAATGTCCTTTCTTATCAATTTGAAACAGAAGACATTGTAGAATTCTTTATCACTTGTTTTAATGGTTGGTGTATAAATTTGAATTATAGTTGTGCTAACTAGACTTCCTTCTACATACTTAGATATTATTGCATTACAGCCAGTATCATACTCCAAGATAGATCTTGCCATGTACTTTTTTGATGGTCAATGTGATACCACTCCTTTAACATTTTTACTACTAGCAGAGTACACCATATGGTTGTCTAATTCAAAATGGCCAATATCAGTCCATTTCAGCTTACTCTAATCTAGGGCATCGACCTTTATATGTGCCATTACATTTTTATGACTTCCAATTTTCCTAAATTTATACTTTGTGCATTCCAAGTACTGAGTATTTTGTGGGCTTATTTTAATGGGATTATTAATCAAAGAGTTGATAGTTACTAACCATTAAAATGAAATATCACATAAATAATCATTTGCATGCTCTTGATAATGATTACAAGTAAAGAAAGCAAAAGTAAGTTACATCAAATGAAGAGCATAGATGAAGTGGGGTTACAAAACAGGTGATACATGGGCCAACGAGGGTCAACGTCTATTTCCAACAGGGTCAACCCAAGATAGGTGGAGAAAATATTAATTAGAGAGTCAAGTTTGAGGTAGAGATAGGGTTCTGTTACCCTGAATGAATGAGTAGAGTGAGAACTGCAATTAATTGGGGTTGAAGAAGGAAAGGTGATTGATGCTTGAAGGGGATCCTCAAGACTATGTTGTCTCACCAGACTTTTGGACTCTCTGAACATACCCACTGAGGAGCCTATTTTCTCTAGAACTCTGCCTCATGCAGAGAAGCCACAGAGTGAACCCATGTAGGGTCTATAGAACTCTCACCACACACAGGAAACTATTTTTGAATACGGCAAACATGTTTGCTAAGCTGCCTCTCACACTGTTTTGTCCATTAAAAAGGGAAACCAGTAATGGCATTTTACTCTCAATGTCCTAGAAAAGTTAATCAGCAACCAGGCTGAGAATTGATTTTTTTTAATAGTTCGATACTTACTGTTACATGTTAAGTAACAGAATTTTATAATTCACGAGTCCTTCACTTAGGAGGGCATTAACAATAAAAATCCATTCTTCACCTAAATGCCAGAAGCCAAGGTCATGCACTAATAAGTGAGGGTATTGATCAAATGATTCAGTCAGCACATTGATTTCTCGTTTTCCCAAATACCTATTTCTCTTTAAGATGTGGGGACTGCTATATAGACTCTGGAAACTTTTCGCTAGGTCAATGTAACTCATTGACCATTTCTTCCTTGTCTAGAAGCCTGATGCTCGAGGACCTACAGGTGCTATGGGATTAGGATCTTTGGGCAGGTATATCACAGTCTAAGATCTCTGATGTTAAGACATTAGTATGTAGAGTTCCTAAGGCATCAAAGTTGTGAATTTAAAGAGTACTCTTGATTCGTCTAACAATCCTGTATGCTATATACTATTATTGCATAATAATAACATTATTATTAGAACCTATTTTTCGTTATGAAAAATGAGCCACATTGAGATTAAATCACCAACCTAAGGGCACACAAATGGTGAACGACAGAGCTAGAATTTTAACCTATATTTTCTTGCTCCAGTTTTAAATATGTACCCTCATGTTTGGCCTGCAAATTGCACTACAGTAATGCTCATTGCTTTGGGGAACTCCCCATCCATCAGTGCTTGATTTACTAAGACACTGGACCATGGTTATGCTCAAAGGATAGTTGATGTGTGAGAGCATTCTATTGTGATGTGCCTAATATTTAGCACGCTGTATGGCACAATCATGAATGAGGCAGATGTGCAGAGTGGAAGATGATGGCATTCAACAGGCTCAGAGACAGCAGTTTATAAATTGTTGATATTTTATAATATCAAGATTTCTCCATCTGTCAAGCCCAGAGGGGGTTATTCAGCCTCCAGGGTTCACGTATCCTTGAGAATTAGACAGGAAATTGCTTGCTTTTCTTTGTAGGATTGGCAGAGAATTGTCAGGAAGCATCATCACATTTCCTGCAGTCCTTAGACACTCTGTGGCCATCGTCAAACCAGGGCTGGGATGGAAGGAGAATTTTTTTCTCAACCAAATCCCATATTGAGTGACCAATTAATCTCTTTGACAAATCACTTCATCTCAATAGAGCATAAAATAAGGGACTGGTTTAAGAGACTTTAGCACCTCGTTTAGACTTGTTTGGAGGTCCTAGCAGGGGAATACAGCTACTTGTATACCCTTGACCAAAGGATAATCCTCCTTCTATCGGGGAAGGTTGTCCTCTTCAATGAAGTGCACAGCTTCAGGAGGGATGCATATGGAACGGTGATGGAGGAAGGGGACACCTGCCAAGCCAGCCAAATCAGCCAAATTAACCCCGGTGATGAATGGGGTGACAGGTGTCACAGCCAGATTGCCTTCACATCCTTAGTACCTTCTTTATCACTAAAGGTGGGTCACTTTATTTACATTATATTTTAGCACAATTGGTAGAGTCCTAAGAGTATTATACAGAAAATTTAGGAGGTAAGCAGAAGTAATCGTATTTAAATATTGTTTTCTTGCCTGTGCTGTATTTGGATAATAAGCCAAAAATAAAAACAAAAATAATAGCAGACATGAAAAATGCTAAGTGAGAACATTGTCATCCTCAATTCCATTGATATCAGCAATTACTTTAAACAAACAAAAAAAAAAGGTCATGTGTCCAGAATTTTGCTATTTGTTTTATTTCAGCAAGTCTCCCAGAATTCATAAGGGAAGTATAATCATGGCCTTATATGGAAGCTCAAAGAGGTTAAATAAATCACTCAAAATCTCACAGCCAGAAGATAGGATTCAAGCTCATCCTGTCTGACTCTAAACTGCATGGTCGTAATGTCTTGCTGTACCAGAGTCCTCCTGTGACTCTCTGAGCTCTAAGTTGCTGACTTGCTTTCCCCATGCGCCCAGATCTTCTCTCTACATGAGCACACTTCGATATGGGGTTTCTGCTTTCTCAGACACCAGTCACTGGTGATCTTTTGCTCCAGCCTTGCTGTGTCCAGCCTTTACGCTGATGAATTTCAAGAGGGATGGAGACCTGGTTTTCTCTTCACTCACAGTAGAGAGAGTTGAGGTGGAATTCGATGAGTAAAAGACACTTTTGACTGTCTATAACAGTGGTTCTCAACATTCCTAATGCTGTGATCCTTTAGTACTGTTTCTCATGTTGGGTGACCTCCCCCCAACCATAGATTATTTTCATTACTATTTCATAATTGCAATTTTGCTACTGTCATGAATCGTCATGTAAATATCTGATATTCAGGATGCTATTTTCATTATTACAAATTGAACATGATTAAAACATAATGATTCATCACAAAAATGTAATTATATAGTGTGGCATACTTATTTTTAATTAAAAATAAGTGAAATTTTGTCTTGAAGCATGGTATAGCATGGGTAACACTCTTCATGCTGTGTACTCATATATGGGCATATCTGCACGTGAGAAGACCTGCCTGCAGATAGATAGAGAAGCACTGTCTCAGTTCCTAAGACCATTGGGAATGTGTTTTCCGATGATCTTGGGTGATCACAATGAAAGGTTCATTTGATCCCCAAAGGGGTCTCAATGCACAGGTTGATAAACAATAGTCTAGAACATTTATTTTTCTCCTTCCTCTTACATGCACACTTGCTTATCTGACTCTGATTTGCTTCAGTTGTTTCAGAAATCCACACCCCAAACATACACACACACAAACACACACATACCACACACCATCACCACATCTGCTATGGCAATGCTCTTTCATTCTTCTGTTGTAGCACTCACTGCCTTGTTTGGTGATTTCTATTTATATACTATCTCTCCCACTGAAATATGGATTACTTGTAAATAGAACCATAGATACATATAGAAATGTAGCACAAAGAATGGCCTATTAAATGAGTATCATAGTGAATATGTAGATAATTCTCACTGGATAACTCCTTGGTAAAACACCAACTTTAGGCATTAAAAGGAAAATAGAGTTGGTTTACAAATATGTGTTTTCAGTTAACTTGTAAAAGTCCATGAGTCTGGGAGGATAATGATGACACAAAACAAAAAACTACAAAGGCTTTATTTAAACTATTAAACAGCTATAGAATGACTTAATTGTGGACTTACTTTCAGAAATGGGATGGAGGCAGAGTAGTGCACTAGCTCTCTATCTTTACTATGTATGGGATCTAAATGTATGCTTCTAGGCCTTTTTCCAAAAAAATTTGATATGAACCTAACCTAAAGATTTGTGTATGTGTGTGTTTAATTTAAATTGAGCAATTGAGTGCATTCCACTCGCTGTCTGATAGGCATTGTTCTAAATGCTTACACATTTGAACTCAATGATTGTAAGGATAAGCGGCCATGGCAAGATAAGAATCATGCTGCTAACTGCAAAGCCTGTGATTTAAACCCACACAGTCACTGCATGGGAAAAGATGAGGCTTTCTGCTCTGGTAGATTGTGTAGGTTACTAGGAGTCAGAATCAAGTAAATGGCAATGGATCAATACTAATAGAAACTCTCCTGTTTTCTTCACCATATGATAGATGAGGAAGTTGAGACTCAGAAAGGGTTGGCAGCATGTGTATACAGGGCAATATATGTTAGAACCCAGATTTAACACAGGCAAGCATTTTACCTTGGTTCTGATGCATTGCTGAATCTTTGAGGAACTGGGTTCTTACTAACTGCTACGTAATTGACTTCAACACAAATCTCATGGGCTCCAGAGCAGAACTCTAGTCCCTAGAGTTTTTAAGGGCAGAGCTGATTACCAGGCCTGTCTTCAAGTGGTTTGAGTCACCAATCTTTCAACTAGTTTCAACTATTAACAACTATTAACAATTTACACATCCCAGAAATTCTCCTAAACCACTGTGCTAGAACATTTCTGGGAGGCGCTTGAATTCAGAATTACCTTGACCTAAAGTGGAGCAGTCTACAAATGGACAGGTCAATACTGGGAAAGAAGAATTTCTTCCATTCATAAAATATTCATGACAGTTTTTACCCCCTTTTGAAATCTAAAAGTCACAGCATTCTCTGGCCATTATCCAAGAGTCTGCTGGATCCTTATTCTAAGGGTCCTGAGGTCAGAAACTCCTGCTCATACTACATGCATATGACTGAGCCTGGCCACACAATAGATAGTCTTAAGGTGCTGAGTACTTCAGTTTATTCTTTTACATACTTTTGCCAAAGATACTGTCTTTGAAATGTAGTAAAAAGAAGGAAGAGTAAAGGAGAGAAAGGTAAAAGGACAGAAAAAAATAAGGAATAAAAAAAGAAATTGTATTAATCGGATGGTTATTCTGTTGGGTCATTCTTCCCTAACTGCTGGGATTTAAGGGAACGTGTCAATTGTTTGGTCATTTAATGTAGTCAACATTCACCGGTTACTTCTTGAAAAAGATGATCTAGAATCAATCTACACCCTGATTGATGGACTAGTCCAATTTTCAAATAAGAAAATTTTGGTAGATATGCCCAGATTATGAAAAGCACTCCTGGTTAAACAGAGTGATATAGTAGTATTGCAAGTCAAATGAATCAATTATGCTCTAGTCTTCCTTTTTAATTTTCCAGTTTTCACATGCACATGAGGTAATTTAAAATATTACGACTTAGGGCAGATGCACCATTCAGGGAAAAACCAAGATATTTGGAATTATGCAAAAATTAACTCCATGTTAGTTCTCTTCCTTTTCTGATATGGGTCCAAAATAAACAATTACAAATCAAATCCTTGGTACCAAGAAACTGCTTGGTAGAGAAACACAGCAGAAACCAAAAAGGTAGTTTCTCATAGTATATATAAAATAATTTTTCAATTTCAGCCAGGGAAAATAGTTGGTACATTCAATGAATTCATACTGTGAAACTTTATTAAGCATCTATTCTATGTCGGACACTGTTATAGATGTTAAGCGAGAGAGAGAGTGAACACAACGGGCATTGTTTTATAGAATCCACATTTGTGCATGAATATAAAAAGAAATAAATGATTACACATAGGTTTAGTGGTGTAAGTAGACAGTTGAAGTGAAAATGTGTATGGGTGGAAATTATGAGTTGGAATAGAGTCATGCAGAACTTGTACATAGACAAGAGACAGGGGTTTTAGCAGACAAAAGGAATATTGCATGGT
The DNA here is from genome assembly GCA_004026705.1 of Nesogale talazaci. Lineage (NCBI taxonomy): Eukaryota > Metazoa > Chordata > Mammalia > Afrosoricida > Tenrecidae > Nesogale > Nesogale talazaci. The sequence continues at coordinate 88,173 of PVJH01003628.1, read as the reverse complement.
TTAACATGAGGAAAATATGTAAACTCTAGGACAGTGATTTGTTTGATCACAGCTCATTATGCTAGAGGCTTTGTGTTGGAGCTGACTACTGACTTGACTTGACTTGACTGCATCTAACAGCAAAAACAAGTTCCTAGAACATAGGCACATGAAAAACCAAATATTTTTAATAATGGTGGCCAATGGTTATTGTAATGGTTTGTGAAAACTGAATCCGAATCCATGTTGTTTTTACTAGATGCCCAAACAAAAGCCCTAGATGTAGGAAAAGGACTAGAGGGAGGAAATTAAAAGAAAGTCAAGGAAATTTCTTTAAAATCCCCCCCCCCCACAGCCATGTAATATCTGATGGGGAGTAAATTTGAAACTTATCATGAATAAATTATTCACTGCTATGACTTTTTAATTTTTATCATATTTTTTCAGTCATGGAAGTCATGCTGAAATCAAAGAGAACATTAATTTTAAAAGTAATGAAGGTTTGATACAATTATATGGTGCATATATTTACCAAGTGGACTCTAGCAATAAGCTTGATGCTGTCAGGCTCTTTCTTCCGATCCACATAGGTATGCACATTCCCCTTTGATTGTAGCCTGTGCTACAACTGGATTTATAGTTTCCCCAAAATCTTAAGATACTGAAAACCTTGTGTTAGTGGGTGAAGTATATCTCATGTGTCATGAAAATGTTAATTCAGACAGAGAGTCTTCCCATTTCTAGGCTTAGAATCTCAGTGATGCTTGTGGAGACAGCAGGGTTGGCAGTGTGCCTTTTGTTGCCTAATGTAAGAACCAGTGATATCTATATGTATTGTCATGTGCTCTGGCCTGAAGATTCTCTAGTCGGCTGGTCTTGCCCAAAGAAAGGTTGAAGATACCTTCAACTATCTAACTCACTTTTTCTCTACAACCTATGTCCAGCCAGCTCATGTTGTAGTTGGCTTAGCAACCTAGAGAAAGAATCTAATCCAAAGATGCTGGTGAAGAGAGTGTGGACCTATTTACTAAGAGGTCTGTCTGTGGTCATGACATAATCTGGTGTCAACTTGAGACTATTAAGGGAGCAGGGGTGAAGTTTACCCTGTCCATCAGGTTTCACCTTGATAACCTCATTTGGAAGTGCTATAGAGATAAATAGCTCTCTGGAGGCCAGATCCATATGCTCTGCTTCATCTTTCTGCTGACAAGACACATGGAGCTATGCTGATGGGGTCAGAGCCCTGACACTGAAGGAGCCACATGGAGACCAACACCAGCACTGAGATGCTTCCACTGTCACTGGATCCACAAGACTTTCTACACAATAACCTGTGATTTTCCTGTATCCGACATCATTGCATGTGCTGTGAGTCTGAATAGGAATTTATAGAATGGTATCAGACATATGAGCTAATATTGGACTTATGGACTTGAAAGTGGACTGAGCTCAATGTATAAATGCTCTTTCTTTTTTTCTTTTTCTTTTTTTACAATTGCTCCTTCATAGAAAGCTTTTTCTTATACACATGAGTGTTTCCCTGGATTTATTTCTTTAGTTTACTAGGACTAACATAAGGACCGAGGGGAAAAATTAACCCACTCTTTAGAGAAAAATATTCTGGTATAATACTAGATATTAGTGATATCCATTGTCAAAACATGTGTTTTATTTATTGCTACCACAAACACTACACAATGAATTCATGATAAAGTTGGTTAGAATTAAGTTGACGTAGGTGTTCACATTAAAGTTCACATTATGTACACAGTTATATTGGTCTGTACCTAATCAAATTTCAGTGTTAAGCAGAAGGAAATTAATGGAGGAGGTATTTGCTCAGATAAAGGAGGTAACATCGAGATTAGCAAGAGAAGGATGGTATTATCAAGTTAAAGTTGGTTTTGTCAGAGGCTATGGACAGTGGGGAAAAGGCAATGCTATCAAGTCCCGTAATGAGTTATCATCATCGAAACCCACTATGAAGTCTTTATGAGTTGAAATAGAACCATTCAGAACTTGTGCATAGACAAGAGTCAGTGGTTTGAACAGAAAAAAAAGAAATATTGTGGTTTAACATAAGGAAAATTTGTAGAATAGGGCTGTATCTTTTACTATACATATTCAATCTGAATGCTGAGAAAAATTATCTGAAAAGTTGAATTATCTGAAGAAGGATCCAGTGTCAGGGTTGAAGAAAGCGTCACTAATATCCTGCAATCACAGTTTGTCATCTTCCTGCTGACCACGAGTTCGCTAGGCCTAGAAGTCTAACATGTGCTTCACAGACTGGGAACTTTCTTGTTTCTACAATGGAGCAAGGCATTTTCTTGATATAAACTACTCTATAGACATATGGCATTCTGGTAGAGTGCGATAGGTAGGTTTACTGTGCCAATCTGGCCAGTGAACACATGAGGGGTTAATTGAAGGATAGAGAGATAAATTGTCATGATGGCAGGTGTGGATATCTTAACACATTTTCTGGGCCTTTTCTTAATATTGCAGTTTAAATTTTCTTTAAAATTCTTCCTAAAAAGGCTTCTTTGATTGTCCTGTGGCCTTCAAGAAAATCTAATAAGAGATTTGGAGGGAATATGGTATGTTAGTCAGACACATTACACAGATTCCACACACCAAGTACTTGAAATACTAAATGAAAATGATAACTGTGGGAACAAGTTTCGGAAAAAAACAGAAATAAGTGGATTACATGCTGACTAGGAAGGAAGCTGGACAAGACAGAAAGGTGAATTTTCCATTGACATTAGGAGACATGACCATTTTGAACTGATTTGAACAACATTGTATTGAGGCAGCATTCAGACAACAGAATCATACCCGGGTGGCCAGTAACTAAAAACATGGGATCTTCTCTTGTTCTTCACAAGAAGAACAAGACTAAAAGCATGACTGGCCCTCATTCTCACCTATGCAGTGAGTAAAATAAGGGCCCCCTTCCACACATAGTCCCTGGTCTGCCTGGGTTGCATCAGAAGGGCATGTACTATTGAAAAATGTAGCAATGTAGTTTACTATTATTATATTAAGACTGTTACAGATGCTACACTATGGTTAAGACAAAATTTCATTTATTTGTAATTAAAAGTAAATATTTCATAATATATAATTTATTATTGTTTTGTGAGTAATCACTATACCTTAATTATCTTCAATTTGTAACAATGAAAATAAGTCCTGCATATCAGATATTTACATTGTGATTCATAACAGTAGCCAAATTACAGCTATGAAGTACTACCAAAAATTATTTTATGGTTGGGAGTCACCACAACATGAGGAATTATACTACAGCATCACAGCAGTATGAACGTTGAGAACCACTGTGCTAGATGAACCATGAATTGCCCATATTCCTCAATTCTCTAACACAGCCACTGGAACACACTAAGAACACACCAATAGGCAATCATCAATAAACACAAATACAAATTATTACAGGTTTAAAGACAGAAATCGTAGATCATATGAAGAAACAACATGGAGAAGCTCAAACAGGTGACCAAAATACTGAGCCAGATGACATTACTTAGGAAGATATGGAATTGAAATGAAACAATAAAAAATTCAAAAGAACGTCTTTTAGGTACTCTCAATGGAGTCTAAGAAGATTAATAAAACTTCACAGAAAATCAAAGAAAATACAGAAAAAATATGTTTTAGTCCAAAAGAATACTACACAAACAAGCTGACAAAGGAATAGGTTTAAAAAAAACAAGTGTTGAAAAGTAGAAAGTAGAAATTCAGAAGATTAATACTAAATTTTTCAGAAATTGACAATACTTTATGACAGAGGAGCATAATTGAATCAATGGAAGATCAAATTAGTGAGTCTGAAGACATATCTCTCAATACTAATCTACTAGAGAAATAATCATAAAAACAAAAGAAAAGTCTGAAGAAAACCTATGCATAATATTAGATAGTTACATTTTGTCTGCATTTATTCCAAAAAAGAATTGTTTCTCTAGCAGTCCTTGCATCCTTCAATATTGTTCATCCATACCATAATTAAATACATCAATTATTTGCTTTTCTTATTCATTGTACAACTTTCATATGCATATAAGTAAAGTGACCAGACATCCCACTTATTAACATTTAACAACATCCTGTAGCATTTTAAAATTAAAGTAAATATATTACAATACTATGTTTGCATTCTATGAAAATTTCTGTTGCTTCATAAAGACCAAATTTTTAATCAAGAACCCCCCTCACTCCCCGGTCAATGGTGTCCTGCTTAAAATATGGTCACTTAAATGTAAGGCCTGACCATAGCTTAGATCAGGCACAATTTCATTCTCAAATTGATATTCTTGCAAAATTTGTTCAATAAAACATACTGTTTCATTTCCTTCCTTCCTCCTCTTCTTTCTTTCTGGCAAATTTAAAACAGATATTTAAATTCAATTAGTAAATTGCTTAATCTGCTGGCTCAGGAGCCAAAATGCAGGTGGGCTGGGGGTGGGCAGCTGCCTGGTATATCAGTGCAATAGGACTTCAGAAATATGCCCCTTCATACCATTCCCCTTGCTTTTTGACATCCAAGGGACTCATGTGCACTCTGGAATTACCAGATATAAGAATAAGACCCTAGAAGTTTCTCAGTTATCTCCTTGCTGGGGAGGCTGTTTGTAGGACCACTAACATATCCCTGGGCAGATCATCCCTAGATGGAGCAGAGCAGGGTGGAAGTGGGTTAGATAGGGTGGATAATGAAGATCAGGTCTCAAAGGGTCTGATAGTGGTTGATAGGATATGTTACCTGCAGTCTACAAGCCCGATTGAGCTGATAAAGCTTGGTTATCAGGCCTGGTACCCAGCTCCTTGGGTTATAGGCTGACATCAGAGTAATGGCTCTAATAGGAAGTGGTTAGCTGCCAGGTCTGGGGCCTGACTCATGCAGGTGGCTAAAGGAACAACAGCTCACAGTTTCTACCCCTGATCTCCTGGGGCTTTCTAAGCCATAGCTTGTAGTTGACTTGAAAAACAAACAAGTTTTTAAATGCACTCGAGGAAAGTTACAAGTACAAAAAGCAAAACAAATTTCAAGCCTTGCTCCCATCTCCCATCCTGCCTCCCTCTAAAACAATGGTGACCCATTTTCACTTTCCTGTCTGCCACTCTCCCATGTGGGAAGCCAGGGCAGGCCTTCCCCATCTGGGAAGCCACGGCAGGCCTTCTGGTGGATGTGATGTGCCTGCAATGGGAAGAGCCCCCTACGTGGATGGAAGGAAGTGGGTGCATTAACTTTTATCACATCATATCTACAGTCACCATTCAGGGAGCCCTCCTCTAAGGAGAACAAATAAGTGGACGCAATGGCCAGGAAATCAGCACTTCTATTGTCCACATGCACATAGCCTATCTCTGCCACTGAAGGGAGAATCTTCCCTTGGGCTTGAGACTACAATTCCACACTGCATGACTAACACTACACATTTTAAAATGCAGAAACTTGATCAGGGCTGTGGAACTGTTTGAATAGCAGGCAATATATTCATTTATCCCCTGTGGAAGTACATCATTTCCCTTCAGACTAGCAGTGGGCATGACTCAACCATTTGTGGACTCCTGGAGACTGAAGCTCAGGTCTAGTTTTGCTCACAATTTCATAAAATGTCCTATAAACTAGCCACTGACTCAGTTGGCTAGCTCTTCCTTCTACAGGTAAGTACAGTGGCACAAGGCCAGCTGGACCTTTCCTACAGGGCCTAAGGGCAAAGCTAAGTCAAGCAATCCAGAGGCGGAATAAACCCACTAAGCTGAATTGCCATCAGGACCAGCACCACAAGCTACCCTAAAGGTAAAAGGTCACACCAAGCAATCCCAACCCCTTGTGCTAATTCAGAGTGAGACTGTCTGGGAAAGAAGACACAGTACAAGGAAGAGAACAAAGAACCAGATCGGAACCAGCCAGACACAGAGATAGCTGCTCTGGCAGCTGTCTTCTTTGGCTCTTCACCCTCAAGGTCCAAAGCAAATTTCTGGGCTCCAGAGACAGAGGGATATGACCTTCAATTGGGGCCCTTTCTCTGGAAAGAAGAGTGAAGGGAAAGGCTAGGCCTCTGGGGAATCAATCTACCTTCACCAATCTTAAGAAGGGAAGCCTCATCCTCTCCCAGCCTTTTCCCATATGTTGATTTTAAAAAGAAAGTGCACCAATTATAGTTACGGGACCAGTACTATAAACAGAGATGGAATAGTTGCTATAGACACTGGATAGTTCAGGCCTTTCAAGAAGACTTCCTCCTCTTCTGGCCAGAAGACTTGGTATTCTGGAGGCAGACGCTAACTTTCTCCTTTTCTTGAGCTAACACTAAAGTCCTGAACACATCTTGCACCCCTTATTCAGAAGAACAGTAGATCACAATCTGACTGACCCTGGGCTCGCTCTCGTGAGAAAGTAGCAAGTCCAGCTGATAGGAAACTGCTTTGAGAGATTCAGAGGGAGATGTCTCTTAACTTTCTCTATTTTCTGAAATCTTAGCAGTAGGTTTAACACCCTTCCTAGGCTCTCTGAATAGAGACTATAGACCAGACAAGATACCCTGGGACTTGGCTGGGAGAAAAGCATGGGGTACTCATCTCTCCTGGTGGCTCCACAGCCCTTCCACTTTACAAGGCTACATAAGTAATTCAGAAGGTAAGCTCACAAAAATTTCTATTGATTAATGTTTCTAGGGTATTTCCAGAAACAATATTAAGTCAACTATCAAACTAACCTTTCTCAATTAAAATGCATTAAATCACTGCTAAAACCCTCCTACATTTTAAAAATTGTAAATCAGATAATTTGTATAAACAAAAATGAAGCAAGGGTAGGAACATATTTTCAAACGGAGCTTGCTCTTTAAGTAGGTTTGAAGATACACACTTGTATTTTGAAATGGCAAATTAATGAGCCTGATACACTTATCAGAGCCACTGTCTTCTGCCAAGTGGCATTGTCTGAGTCCTGGGTGAGTGCCTGCAACCCTCCCCTCCCCTTTCTCTTCCCCTTCCTATTGACTTGGGACAATCCCTGTCCATGTGCCAGTCACAGTGGCAAGTAGGTTAAGAGGGAGGTCACAGTGCATGGGGTTCAAGTTCACAGAGTGTACAGCAAGGAGATGGAAGTGAAAATAAGTTAGCTCCTTCTGCTTTCCCTCTGCTCAAGTCCAGCTGTCTGCAAAGGCAGTGCATGCCGAAGGAGAAAACTTGGGATGTGGTGAAGGTGCATGGTGGGGCATTCTTTATTGCTCATTTTTGTCAAGGTTGTTTAAAGTCTTGTGATCTATTAGGAAGTAGGGGCTGCCTGATCCCGTTATTGGACTGCCTCTATTTTCTGACTGAGAGATTCTGGTTGGGCTATTGAGAAGGGATTTCTCCTAGTCCTCCCTTGGACTGAAGATAACCAAGACCTGCTTCCAGGCCTCTGCACACTCTACCTATTGCTGGATTAGGGACTTGACAGGAAGAGTAGGCATGCTGCTGGACTTGGGCCAGGTGACCCCATCATAAGTGGTAGGCCTCATGAGGATATAGATCTGTGGAAAGGTATCACTTGGGAAGTGATCACAAAGGGTGCACTAGGAGGAGATTTGTATTTCCTGCCTGCTCTCTGTGGTCTCCTTCTAGCTTTTAGTGACCACTGCATCTGCCATCTTAAACATGACTTTCCCTCGATTGATATCTTGGCTGCTATTTCCTGTGCATTGATTTTATATCCAAGCAAGATGAAATCTCTAACAATCTCATCATTTTCTCTACTTGTTATGATGTTGTCTAGTGGTCCAGTTTTGAGAATGGCGCTTCCAGCTCCAGGACTCTAGCATAGCTCCATGTGGTTTGTCAGCAGGATGTCTCACAGGGAGATAAAGCAGAGAGAGTGTATGTAGGGCTGGCCTCCAATGGGCTATTTATCTCCTTTACACCTCCGAATGAAGTCATCAAGCTAGGACCTGACTGACAGGCTAGACTCTACACCTTCACAAGCTGACAGGCGATTATGTAACTGCCACATAACCTTTCTTCCAATCTTGATCCCACAGTCTTCTCCATGTAGTTCAGCTTTTCAGATTATTTTCTCAGCGTACAGATCCAATGGATACAGACAAAGCCTGATATAGAGCTTTTCTTCTTTTAAAACCATACAGTATTCTTTTGTTCTATCTCAGTGACTACCTATTTGTTCCAAGTTAGGTGTTCTGAAATTCCAATTCTTCTCAATGTTATCCACACTTTGCCATGCCACAGCTGGGATGACCTTTGTTCCCCATTTGGTTCTAAATCTGTCTTGATTTTCTGTCAATTCCCTGTGAATATTCTTTTTTTTTTTTAAGGCATCACTGTCCTCTGGTGGTGGGAGCAGGAGGCCCAGCCTTTGCTCCTGTGAGCTGGAATTGAACCTCCATCCCAATGGGCCGCAGTCCTGCCCACAACCACTATGCCACCGGGGTTCAGCCCCCCACCCCCTGTGAATATTCTAATGCAACAGCTTTGAAAACAATCTACAGCAAAATTTTCCTGCATATGTTTTCATGACATTGTTTATAATGTCCACATTCAACTGGGTCACCTTTTTTTTCAGAATGGGCATAAATAAAAATCCATCTTGTCAGGTGGCCATGAAGTTTTCTTCATGGTTTCTTGACATAAGAGTGAGTGCTTCCAGTATGGCATGAGCTTGAGGAAATATTTCAATTAGCATTCTTTCAATGCCTGCCATCTTGTTTTTGGCTAATACCATGAGACAGCTTGGATTTCTTCCTTCAGTACTATCAGATCTTGATTATGTGTTGTATATTGAAATTGTTGGAATGGTAAGATAGGATCTTGAGCCCTCAGCACCAGTGGCTTCTCCTTCAAGGCATATGGTTATGTCTAAAATATTTTCACAAAAGTTTTTTCTGCTTATTCTATAATATCCATGGATATAGTTGCAGCAAAGGAAAATATATACAAATAACCTTTGTTGAAAGCACACACATACGTATGCATGTAATATTATACATATATATCTTTGAGTGTATACTCCAACTCTTCCTCTCAATACTCGTTCAATTTGCATGTCCGTCAAGCATCTACTCATCGATCACTATCATTGTAGGATTGTGTATGTGACAGTATGAACCTTTGCACCTTCTTGCATTCCTTCCAGTGTGTTCTCCTAATTCCATCATTTCCCTCCAAACTCTTCTTATTGTATATTGCAATGCCATTCACTCAAATTCTTATCAATTTGGAAGTTCTGTAATTACATTATTCTCCCTCTTTTATACTATTATGAAGTGCAATGCTATCTGTTCTGGGATAATAGCTACAAGCAAATCCAGTTAATACACCTATTATTCAAATTCATGCATCAAACACTAAATCTAGTGGTGATGAAATTTTAAAATTCTACCAAATAACCAAACATGATGCTGCTGTAAAAAGCAAAATATGACATTGCCTTGTCCAGAGGGAAGTAGTATTAATCATACTAATAATCAGGCAAGTGACTTTCAGTTGCTGGATATCATGCTTGCTAAAGGAGAAAGCCAGAGAAAAAGAGAAAGATGATCGACATTGTGTTAATCTCAGTAGACTAGAGAAACAAATTCATAGACATGCATATGTATGTAAGAGATAGTGTTATATAAATGGTAACTGTACAATAGGAAAACATCCCAACCCAATCCAGTCCAAGTCCATCAGTCTGATATTAGCCCATAAGTCCGAAACTAATCTTCAGACTCACGAGACACACACAATGAAGCCAAATGCAGGATGATCACAAGCCAATGGGTAGAAAGTCTTTGGATCCAGTGGCGTTGTTAGCATCTCAGTGCTGGCAGGGGTCTCTCTGAGGCTTCTCTGCCTTCAGAGCGTCTGGTTGCATCCGTGTGGCTTGTCTGGCTCAGGCCACTATGGTAGGTCCATGTGGCTTCTCCTCAGTGATGTCTCGCAGGAAGTATGCCTTGTCAGTAGAGTCTCCATGAGAGTGAGTGAAGTGTCTCTTGCTTCCAAGAAGGAAGTACCAGATTTCCCAGAATTCTCAGAGGAGAAGGTCATATCCACACAGAGTGCTCATTGGCTATCTCTTGATTGACAGGCTAGACTCCACTGTTAATCCTCAAATTGACACCAGATCAGGTGATTGCCACAGACATGGTCATGGGTTGACATAGTGGTTGCAACATTGGGTCCCAATTATGAGGATGGTGGAGGGCAGGGCAGCACTTTCTCCTATTGTAGATAAGGTCATGGTGAGTTGGAACCGACTTCAGGGCACCGAGCAACAACAAGTGTAGTGGGGGAAAGAAATGGAGAAATGTGATAGGGCAGAACTTGAATGGGCTACTGTAAGCAGGTCTCTAAGGACAATCTCTCTTAGAAAGCTAGCTTGCAACTGAAACCTGTATAACCAGAAGGAACCAGCCATGGAGACCAATGAGAAGAAGTGGTCACACTCTCCTGATGGCAAAGAGGAAAATAAAATGCAAAAGTCCTGAAATAAAGTTCTGCTTGCTGTTTTCTGAGAACAGGAGAATGCCACATGAATTTTGTGAGCTCAGGAAGAATGGAAAGAGATGAACACCCTGTAGTATGTGAGAGAGTGTTCCTGAAGGGCCTTGTCAACCAAAGGGCAGGAGGGGTATGAAATGGAAATAATTCATTTTTTAAAATACATGCTCTGGGTCCATTTGCCCCATTTTACCTATGCTTTTGCTTTAACTCTTTGTGTTTTACTGTGTTTCAAAAAAATTAAATATAGCACACTCACTCGAACCCCTATGGGTTTCAAAGGCTGGGGTTGTTTGTAGAAACAGGAAGCCAGGTCTTTCTCCTCAAGTCTTCTCTGCTGGTGCTTTTGAACTGTTGCCAGTGTGGAATGGCAGCCCAGGGCACAGCCGCTCCACCACCAGGGCTTCACCGAAATGAAATCACATCTGGAAATTAGCAGAGGTTCTGAGCTTTGTCTTTTAACTCTGTAGGCTCCCTGGCCCCTATTCAGCTCTCTACCTCCTTTGCCCACAGTCCCTTCAATTCTGCCCATTCTCTTGGCTGCCCAGGAGACAAGGAGCTTAAGGGCCACAGCCTTCCCTGAGCCTGCAGATCTGAGGAGGAATTCCCGGGCACCTGGCCCCAGAGGGACAGTGGAGACAAAGGGGCAGCATGCTCAGGGACGCAGAGGAGAGACTGGGGGCATGGCAGCATAATGAAGAATTTTGACAGTATAAAAGCTTTCATTATTGGAGGAAACCTTTACCATCTATTGATCTGGCAGACACTGGGGATCTTAAGTAAGATAAACTGACAAGCCACACTTCAGGGCAAGAATGAGGTGGTTGACCAAGGGGCAGGAAGGGTATGAAATGGAAATAATTAAATTTCTTAAATATGTGCTCTAGATCTATTTGCCCCATGGAGTCCTGACAAAACTAGTGGAAGAAATAGCCTACTGAATTTGAAGAAATACTTCTGTGGTGAATTCATGTACTCTTAAGGGAAAAAAAGTAGTTTTCCATACTTGATAAGTTGTTCTTAAACCTGAAAAACATGGGAAAGGTCAATGTAAAGATAAATGTCTACAGTTACTACTGAGCTTTCTGATTGAGATTTGTTAAAGATACAGTGCAATCTGGAAGTATTTTAGGTATGGCTTCTTAAACGAAACTTTTTTGTTGCTTAGATTCTAAATGTGAAGATCTCCAACTTCATTAAAAGGAACTCTGGCAGTGGTAGAATAGGATGGAAAACACAAATTACATTACTTTTGTCTATACCAAAAAAGGATATTGGTGGACAAGAAATGAATATTGTTTTATAACTCTTATTAATAAAATACTTCCTTATTAAAAAAATCTACTCACTCTCCTGATGTACTTTTGATGTTGTACTTCCATTCCAACCTCAAAGTTAGATATCTTTGATATACTTACTCAGTTATTTATATCAAAGTGTTAAATATGAGTTCAAAGTTCTGGAAAACAAACAAACAAACAAAAATCCCAAAAATATTCTGATGCCCTTTGCTACCTTTATGTTGAAATCCTTTATAAATATAGGAGACGTAACAGGTCAATGGTATCATAAATTATGAAAAGATTGTCTTTAGTTTCCCAAAGGACATGAAATACCACAAAGAACTACATGTTAAAAGTCAAGTTCATAGAAAAAATAAAGAGAAAAGATTGACAATGTGACTCCATATTTAAGATAAAAAAAAATGGAGATCACCATGACAACCGAGGAGATTGCATGATCCGACTCTGTCAGACTTTCTCATTGCAGCTACCAATTTTCAAGATTACGGCACAGGTGGACCTAGCCAGCTGGAACACACAAGAATCAAATTGAACGCCTGCATGGGAAGAGATTGTTACTGGAAGGTGACTCAAGGTTTTGAGTCCCCCTTATCTCGCCCCATTCCCAAGAAAGAATTCAGAAGAGGGACAACATTCAGAGCAGTCAGTGAAAAAGTTTGAAGGGAACAAACAAGTTTATTAAAGTCAATTTTGGCATGGAACACTAAAGTCCCCCAGCTAATCCAAGGATGACATAGCAGGCAGAGCTAGGGTATTGTCCTGCTAGTGGTGGCCATTCCACCATTGGATGAATTTCCAGCGAGTCTGCTCTTATTGACTGACTTTTTATAGTGTGTCTTCCCTTATGTCCCATAGTTCATACAGCATACTTGTTGCCAGGTCACCTAAAACCGAAGGTCCATTCAGTAATTGTGGGAGTTGTGTGAACATCCTACCTTCGTCCACTCACACCTTGCACTACCTTTTCCACGTAAAAGGAAATGTGTCCTATGTGAATTTCACTTTCCTTTATACTAGGGAAGTGTAGGCCAAGTGTATTTCCACCTCCTTTTTGTTTTAGGGTTCTTTACACTGCCCTCCCCCCACTTTCTGCTTTGTCTGGTAACTGATGGAAAAGTTCAAGAACATCAGTGAAAACAAGGCCAGGAGCTGATTGTAGACCAGACCATCGACTAATTTGGGTTAAAACTGAAGAAAATGAACCTAAGCCCATGAAAGCCCACATTGCAATTAATTAATGCGCTACAAAATATAATCTAGAATTTCACTGCCATCCAGTCAATTTTGATTCATAGTGACCCTCTATATAGCCCACTTAAATTTAAAGACCATCTAAATCCAATGTTGACACATTGAACACTACTGACAAAAAATAGATGAGGTATGGGATGACATCAGAAAGAAAACATAAAAAGAAAACAAAAGGAAATTTAAAAGACAGGAAAAAAGGAAGACCACATTAAATGTTAGAAAAGACTGCAACCTGATCTTGAACATAAAGTCAGTAAAATGAATTGAAGAAATGATGACATAAAAGATGCGTTTTTGTTTTTGTTTTTGCTTTGTGTTTTAAAAAGGCAGCATAGAAAGACAGTGTAAAGCACTATAAAGAAAAGAACAAAGATCCGGAGTCAGAAAACAAGAAGGCAAGAGCAAACTCTGCATTTCTTTGTTTAAAACAGTTATATTAGAACAGAATCCACATATCATACAATTCAGCAGTGCAATCATATCAGAAAGAATTATATAATAATTATCAAAATCAATTTTAGAGTATTTTCTTCTATCTTTGTACTCAATGTTATTAGTTCATTATTCCTCCTCAACCTTCTCTGCAATATCTCCAGAAAACCATTAATATATGTACTGTGCCTATCCTAGATTTCATATACAGAAAGACACACACACACACCTTATCGCAACACAGTGAATTATTTAACAAGACTTTCTTAGCCATGGTTCTGTTAACCCATAAAACTGCCTTTGCTTTCCACATCTGTCTGGATAAGTTAGTGAGAGAAAATATTACTTGGATTATATGATTCAGTTGCAAGCGACTGTTAACAGGGCTGTGATTGCCTTCCTGAAAGATTTAAAAGCAGTATTGGCAGTGAGTGGCTGGGAGGTGGGTGATAGCTTTCACTACTTGCAAGAGAGAAGAGCCAGGAGTAGAGCACATCCTTTGGACCTTGTGAATCCTGTATCTCAATTGGTCCGGGAGACAACTTTGACCTCAAGGGAGTGGCAGAAGCGCAGCAGCACCCAAACCTGGATCCAGAACATGAGATTGAATATTGGACTGCCAAGCCCATTGAGCAAATGTAGCTGGGTGCTTTGTGGAGATGTAGGCTGATTTGTGAGGTGGGATGCTTCTGGGGACTTAATTGTGAAGGCTGAGTTTGCTGAACCACAGGCTTGGAGCTGAGAGCCTTTGAGTGGAAGGTGAGAGTGGAGTGGGCGTTTTTGCCTTAAGAAAGAGAACTTAGTAATATTGTCCATATAAGCAGAGAACAGACCAAGAGGTTGAGGGCCAGAGAGAATTTTTTTGTTGTTGCTGGGGAGGGGTTGGGGTAAGGCAGAGAAGAAACTGCCCTGATTGAAAAACTTTCCTGAGTACTTCTCATCTAAGTTGTCACTTGGTAACTGGCCTAATGAACTCCCCGAGTGTGAACATCACCCTGTGTTCTGGGTGGTCTTTGATTGCGATACTTTGTCCAACCCAGCTGAAAAGTAAAGAAGTGTGGGAGGGAGAGTTTGTGTCAGAATTGGCAGGAAGCTTGTTTATCGATGCAAGCGTGAGTTTTCTTTTTCTATACATTGAGCTCTAGAAATCTTAAGGACTATAGTTTTTGATCTTCACTGAGAAGTGCTTCAAGTCATCCCTAATTTTGGCAAAAACCTTGTGTCACCTGTCTAACACATGTTGATTGCCGCATTCTTCCTATCCAGGTGCCATGTTCTTAATGTAATTAAGTTCCTCAGAATATTTGCTCATAGCTAAAGTATGGTGAAAAATAGGACCATGATGTACACCTTTCCTGATTTTAAAACAACTCAGTGTCCCCTTGTTCTACCTTTTGGTTTATGGACCAGTTTCTCAGGTGCACATTTGAGAGTTCTGAAATTCCTGTTTTTCACAATGTGATTTATAGACTGTAATCATCCACACAATTTAATTCCTTTACAAAGTCAATGAAACACAAATAAACATATTTATGGTATTCTCTGCTTTCAGTAAGGATTCCTCTGACATCAGCAATGATATCTCACATTCAACATTCTCCTTTAAATCCATTTGAATTTCCCTGTTCATGTACTGCTGCAACTGCTTTTGAATTATCACTAACAAGACATTACTCCATTAATAAACTATTAATGCAGTCAATATTTCTGCATTCCTTAGAATGAGCACAAATATAATGCTCTTCTACTCATTTGATCAATTAGCTGTCTTCCAAATATCTTGACATAGACTACTGTATGCTTCCATTGCTACATCAGTTTGTTAAAACATTTTAATTGATATTTAGTAATTTCTAGAGCCTCACTTTTTACTAATTCATTCACGACAGTATGGACTCCTTTCAGTGGCATCAGTTCTTGGTTACATGTCACCTCTTTAAATGGCTAAGTATTGACCAATTATTTGGGATACACTGCTCTGTACATTCCTTTGATCT
Source organism: Nesogale talazaci (assembly GCA_004026705.1). NCBI lineage: Eukaryota > Metazoa > Chordata > Mammalia > Afrosoricida > Tenrecidae > Nesogale > Nesogale talazaci. The sequence continues at coordinate 72,695 of PVJH01003628.1, read as the reverse complement.
TTTTAAAAATACTTCAAAAATGCTTCCTGGGTTGTTCAGTGTTTTACCTATAGAATTCTTCAATATTGAAGCTCAGAGTTGAATGTTTTTTTCAGTTCTTTCCATTTGAGATATGATGAGCATGTTCTTTCCTTTGGATTTTCTCATTTCCGTTATTTGTGCATGTTTACCTATATGTATGTATAGCACCATATATGGACCAAGATATCTCACAAGTACATGGTTGATCAGTTGTTGAGGCTGGAAAGAGCCACATCCATGGGTCACTTTGACAAGGCAAGCAGAAGTGGCTTGAGCAGCCTGGATAGAAAATCCTAGATAAGTTAGGTAAGGTAGCAGGCTGAAGAACTTACTGAATCACAAGATTGGCAGGCAATTTGGAAGTCCACTGGTTGAAATATAAAGACTCACAGGTCAGATGATGAGCATGGTGCAAGATCCACATCAACAAAGAAGCTAGAGAACTTTGTCAAATGTCCATATATATGAAAACAGGTCATATTTCTGATGAAACTCCTCGTCAATTAACTAGTAACTCCTACTGGATCTCATCACAGAGATGATTACATTCAGTGGTGGGTGGTATTAAAATAATTTAACAAGTAGTTTGCTGCCTCTGATTGCTTTATGTATAAAAAAATTATACCAAAGGTGATTTATTATTTCATACAATTAATACTTATATAAGAACAATTTTAAAAGGTATACAAAACTAGATTTTCTTGAACCACTGTGACAGACTCAGTAGCCAAGTGGGTCTTGACCTTCAGCCAGTGCCACCCAGCCCACACTCCTGAAAACCAGCTTTTTTTTCTGGCATATCCATGATCTCTGAGGCCAGCCTTGTATTCCTTCACCTCGTCCCTGTCTGCATCCCTGTCCCCTCCCAGAAACCACAGACACTCGTGTCCTAGGAAGGTTCTGAAGAGAATCCACAAGAAACTGAATGCCCTTGCATGGGATCCCCCAGGACAATGTTCAGCAGGTCCTGTTGGAGGTAGTATATTCTCTTGGTATGCTCAATTACAATAATGGTGGCAAATGACAACCCCTGTCAGGGTGGAGTATTTTCTTGACATTTTGTTTCTTGAGACTTTATCTCTTCAAGTCACCTAAGGTTGCATTACCACAAGAATTTACCATCCAAATAGTACCAGTCAAGGCAGCATTTATCTTGATAGTCTGCAGTCACAGTAGTCCCCTGAAATATTTCAAAAGAACTTGTGTCCATCTGGTCTCTCTTTTGTGATCCCAATCCAGATGATTCTTTAGTGCCCGGGATTGCTAAAATCTACAAAACAGTCAGAAGAAAGGACAGTCGACTAGTTTGGGAATGGGCTCAGAAGTGTGCGATGTAATTAAAGAAATCATCAGATAATCTCTATTAAAAAAAAAGATAGGGGAACTCTGAAAGAGAAAGTCCTTTGGTTTCCTTTTGGCTGCTGTCTATGAGCCCGCATCTCATCTTCCCTTGTGCACATGTTTACCTGATACAGCAGCGCTGCATGTTGTCCTTAATCGAAACAACAGATACGGCACTCCTGTACCAACACTGCTTCCTAGCAAAGAAGTGTGTGTGTGTGTGTGTGTGTGTGTGTGACTAGCCAGTTCTGCAGGCATAACCTAGATGGGAGAATGAAAGTTTCCTTTACTGACTTAGGTTTGGGTAAGTGCAACGTGAGAGGTGGTGGGTATGGTGTGTGCTTAGATGTGAAAAACAGCTCCATTAACCTGTAGGAGAATGTTTGCAAGTGGAATTCTTTTAAATGTAAAATAGTTATGAAAGCAGGGTGTGAAGAACATGAAGCTGTTTCTGTATTCCTTTTTTCCCTTGAAGGATCTGATGATATCTTTGGGGAAAATTATGACCAGCTAGAGAAAACTCTACTGTGGTGGTCATGTGCTTATGTTAATTTCATGATTGAGATGTAGGGGTGGAGCCTAGCCTGTTAACCTGGAGATAGGCATTGAGTAGCCAATGAGACCTCTGTATCTCCTGATATGTCTGGGAAATCTTGCAATATTTCCCTGGTGGAGATGAGAAGCTATCTCCCCAGTTGTTGGGAGTTTGTCGCATAGACAACTAACTGTGGACAAGACAAGATGGCAGTGTCTGAGTTGTTGAAGGAGCTGTTGGAGAAACCACACGGCCTTGCCCTGATGGAACCAGACCTCTGAAGCTGAAGAAGCCATGTGCTGAGTTGCTTCTACCACCACTGGATGCTGTTGTTGGACTCTGAGCCCTGGAAATGAGGAGCCATGAGGGGACCCCTGCCAGCACTGGGACTCTGCACCCACTGGTCTGTGACTTCATGAGTCGAAAGGATTTGTTATAGACTGGTATTGGGGATATGGGCTAATATAGGACTTATGACTTTGAACTGGACTGGGTTGGGATGCTTTCTCAATGTTCCATTCCTTTTGTATATAAACCATTCCCATATATCCCTTATATCCCTTATATGTGAGTCTATGGATTTATTTCTCTATTCTACCTGGACTAACACATCTACCCACATATCCTATATGATGAGGTATAAGTTTAACTGGACAACATTAAATGGATTGAAGCTATTAGTACACATGAAGTGTGATGGGCTTTGTTTCCAGCTTTTTTTTAATATATCTTCCCACCCCTTCAACCTTCATCCTTCCAGCCTCTCTTTGTCTTGTCCATATTCTTTGATTTGAATGTGTTTTATCAGTTAATACATAGCTAATAGCTCTTATTTTTCTTATGTTTTTAACTATGAAGGTCTATGTAGCTCTAAGGGTGAAAATACATTGGATGGAAATATGTGTACATATTTAAAAACCCAATTGCTCTTCTGGAGTTTTTACATTGAAGAATGGCTAATCTCAGTAATAAATTCACTACTATAATCACTACGTTAAAATTGATTACATTATAAGAGTTTTAAAATACTAATGAAAAACATTAATATTACCTCCCCACAAATAATTATTATTTAAGATATTTTCAAACTGCTTCTTGATTAGTGTCCTCACTTACTATATTCTTTGCTTTTATCCAAGCATCGGTCGGTTTGTGATTTACCCTTAACCATCTGTTTAATGCAGGAATAGGTTCTTATTCCTTTAGAGAAAGTTAAATTAGACAATTGACATTGTGTTTGATATTAGACACAGGCAACTTCTTTTCTCTGAACATATTATGTTCATCTTTGGAAAAAACCCTTTCTGCCTCTGCTAAACTTACAGATAATGTTTTGACCATCATTTTAACTCTTTGAACACTTTTAAGAATCGCACAATTCACTCATAATATCTCATGGGAATTTGGCACATAATATTAAGTTGAAACAAATGACAGCATGTCAACTTCTGGTTGCTCACTTTTCTCTTTACATTATGTCTGTGTACTGAAGTTACAAAAATAAGATAATAGAAAAAATAAGATAATATCAAAACTATAGCAGCCTTTATAAATGTCATAAATAAATATCAAAGTACAGTTATGTCTAATTGTTTTATACTTTTGGATGGAATGAACTTTACTATGGGCACTTAGAGTGTGTTGTTGCACAGAAAAATGTTAAAGATAATAAAGAAGGTGAATTTGTAACTTCCACATTGGGCAGCTGCCCAGTCACACGCCTTAGAGAGAACCCTTATTACAAGTGCCACTTTAACAAGCAATTCACCAAACTTAACAAAAAATTAGCTATCAGTTCTGCCAACTAGTGCCAGTGGGAACCAGCTCAATCCCACACTGAATACATCATGTAAGATTTCATTTCATGGAATGACTAAGTCATAGCTTCCAAGCCAGTGAGAATTATGTTCTAGTCATGGTGACACACAGATTTGTCTACTATAATATACTCTCACTAAATTCATTTGTTTGCCATACATCCCAAATATTTTCACCCCATCATCCCAAAAGTCTGAAATCAACTCCAAGTTGAAAATACCCCAGACAAAAGTCCTCTTCACCTGTGAAATCCAAAGTAGAGCTTATCTGCTTCCAAGGTCCAGTAATGGAGGAGGCAGAAGGTTGACATTTCTATTACAAATGGGAAAAAAATAAAGAACCAATCAAGAGCAAAAACTCAGCAGAAAAATATATAGTAAGTCTCAAGACTTAAAAAATCCATGTGGTCTCCGACATCATCTAGGCAGGGACCCTGCCCTCCAGACTTGTTATTAGCCATTATTTGGATTCTGGGAAGAGGTCCATCATTTTGGACTTCTGATTGACCTTTCAAGCTGGTTATGCTGGTAATTTATTCCCTGAAATGTGGGGGCTCAATTCTCTTAGTCAAAATGAGTGATGACCTACATCCTTGGACAAAAAGTTTTGATCCTGAAAATTGCCCTTTTTCTGCCCCTTGATCATGGCAGCCCCACCCTCCACCCCAGCTTTGCACCCCAGATCAAACTTAATTTCCCTAACATTCCTGAGTGACTGTCTGTGTTAGTCCAGGTAAACTAGGGGAACAAATTCATAGACACCATATGGCTATAAAGGTAAGGTTTATATACAAGAGGAATGGGACATTGAGAAAGCATCTCAACCCAGTACAGTTGAAAGCCATAGATCCAATATTAGCCCATATGCCCGATACCAGTCTATAACGTCTCCTTCCAACTCACAAAGCCATAGGCCAGTGGGTGCAGAATCCCATTGCTGGCAGGGGTCTCCCCATGACTCCTCGCTTCCAGGGCTCAGGGTCCATCAACATCATCCAGTGGTGGTAAAAGCAACTCAGTGTTGGCAGGGGTTTCCATGTGGCTTCTCCAGTTCAGAGGTCTGATCCCATCAGGGTAAGGCCATGTGGCTTCTCCTCCAGCTTCTCAGACGCTGCCAGCTTATCTTGACCATAATCTGTTGTCTCTGAGACTGACTCACCAAGGAAATACAGTGAGATTCCCCAGAAGTCTCAGGAGAAAGTCATGCCTACACAGAGGCGTCATTGGCTACTCAATGGCTATCTCCAGATTAACAGGCTAGACTCCACCCCTGCATCTCAATAATGAAATTAACACAAGTACATGACTGCTACACTGCCATATACTGGTAAACCAAAGTGGTGATGATATGACTCTTTGAATCCTACTAGGCTGTGGCCCCACTCTTAGAAAGCTCATACACCATGACCCCACACTTGGTTATATGCTTAGCATACAGGTTGAATAAATATGACATATGTATTCAAACTATGATTTAAATCTCACAAAAATAACTCTGCCTAATGAGCTGTCAGCAAAAGATTCAGTGAAGGTATATAAAGCAGGTTACTAGTTTATTTTCCATTAATTACACTGAGAAATGATATGGGCAGAAGCAAAGATATGACAGCAATAAGACAGAGAAGGATGTTAAGCTACAGAGTGTGAAAGGTACAGGAATCTGTGTGAGGGTTTTCCTCAAAGTGGAAGATAAGTGATTCATTCAAGATGATTGCTGAATAGAAAGTGGATAAGGTGATACTGGGGCTTGCATAATGTGTGGATGAAAAATATTTTCTAGATGAACAAGGAAGGTGTGTGGAATCACAATGACTGTCATCTGCATACTTTTTAATGTTAATTAATAAATGAATATATCGTGATACAGTTTAAAAATTACTTAGGAACTAATGGAAGACAAATCCATAATTAAACTTACAAGAGAGTTTGGGAATTTCTGACTATGTTAGTCTAGGTTGACTAAAGAAAATCTCTAAATCACTCATTTGTGTGTAAGATAGAGTTTTATATCAAAGAATAATTGTATTTTAAGAAAATATCCCATCCCAAGCCAGATCAATTCCATAAGTCCAATATTAGTCCATATGTCTTTTACTAATCCTTAAACTCCTCTTTAGATTCACACAGCACATACAATTATGTAGAATTCAGGAAGATCGCAAGTCAGTGAGTGGATAGAAGGTCTTGTAGATCTACTGACAGTGGAAGCATCACAATACTGACATGGGTCTCCATGAGTCTCCTCCACCTCTCTGAGTATTTTAACACCAGGAAATTGAAGGAAAAAAGAGTGGGTCTGGACTTCATTGGGCTATATGTCTTCGTTGCACCTTCCCATGAAGTCATCAAGCTGTGACCTAATTGACAGGTTGATAGGAGATTATGTAACTGTCACAGATCACCCTTGTCAACCTGACACTTTTGCACAACTCTTTAGCCATATATAATTTTTGAACAAAGCAAAAATAATATATCTGTTTTATCAAACAGGATAAAACTAAAATGCACACAATTCAGTATCTATCAACCTCATTTAAATATAACATTCTACATGAATAAAACAAAAATATTCTGTACTTAATAATTGCAGTTATAGGAAATATATGTAGATCCTTATCCTATGAACATATTTCCCCACCTATGAAAGTTTGTAAGTCAGCTACTTCATGCCTTTATCTGCCCAGTATGAAGTACCCGATTTTTATACTGCCCAATGACAACAACACAGTGCTCGGAGGAGACAATCATATTATTTGATGTGAAGAAACTTCATTACAGTTGGAACATTGTGAGTCTATATAAGCAAAGTCAAATAAATATAAGATATCCATAAAGTGAGCAGCAATATACACCTGTTCACAGTTCAAATATACTTTTCTCATGTGGTTGGGTTCTGTTAAAATCAATGTGGGACACCTCACTTAACCTCACCAAGGTGCCTATTGGCCACTCCATTCTTCAGACATGTACCCCATCCTAAATTCTCAACAACCCTAGCCCTCTTGTGGTAGGTTCTGAATTTCAGAAAAGTCAACCCACCCTTTTCCTTGAAATCTGTTTTCCTTTTCTACCCCACCCTCCCTCCATCCACCTGGTATTGCCATTCTCCCCATTGGTCTGGAACGGATTATCTATTCTGGATTTCCTGTGTTTCCAATTTCTATCTGTACCAGTGTATACACTCTGGTCTAGATGAATTTGTAAGGTAGAATTGGAACATGATAGTGGATGGAAAAGGAGAAAGCATTTAGGAACTAGAGGAAAGTTGTATGTTTCATCATTGCTACACTGAACTGACTGACTCACCTCCTTCCTACGATCTTTCAGTAAGGGGATGCTCAGTTGACTACCGATGAATGTTGGGTCCCTAGTCTGCACTCCCTCTCATTCACAATGATTGGATTTTTTTGTTCTTTAATGTCTGATACCTAATCCTATTGACACCTCATGATCACACAGGCTGGTATGCTTCTTTGATGTGGACTTTGTTGGAGGTGACTTCTTTTTCACCAGATTATAGCACAATGAAGATCATCTTCCACACCAAGTCTACTTCTATATTTAGAGTTGATAACCAACAGCTGGAAGTCCCTGTTTCACAAAGATATGCTGGTTGAAATGGAAGAAAGTGTAACACATTCTCAGAATAGTATATGACACTTGATCCAGAATTTTGTAACTGGCCAGTTTTCTTTTACAGTAATTATCATTAGATTCCTTTTGTCTGGTTCAAAGTCATGTTCCTGAAAGAAAGCAGATCAGGTAGGCAAAATGCAAATTTTATTTTCATCCGATTATTTTTGCCAAAGCTGAAGTTTCATTTGAAATGATTGGATCTTTTCAGACAAATTAAAGCATGTTGCATTTAGTTCTTGCAGTGATAAATTTAACGCAATCAAGATGGCAAAGTTATCAACCAAGTGAGCTATGTTCTTCATTTCACTTTTATCACTGAAAAGTACTTTGAACTGGAGTCTTGATTTTTGACTAAAAATGTTTTGGGTTTATCATGAAGCTCAAAAACACATTATAATTTTTTTTCTCTTTATGACCATCTCACTTCAGTGTGAAATAGCAGAGCATTACTCCTCGCATCCAACTCATTGTACAGTTGCAAAAACAGTCAACTATTTAATGTGCTCAACTTTAAAAATTGTACAATACTTAACACTCTTCTTATTGCTTCTTGTAACTCTTGTGTCAATGTCTTCAGTTGCTAATATTTTTCAATGAATCATACAGTGAGGTCTGATGACATTTAGTGACTCATTCAGGACCAAATGTTGAAATCCAGATTGACATCCTAGCATAGCTGGAGTACCATCTGTACAAACATTGCAAATTTTTTCCCAAGAGATCTTATGCTTTTTCAGAAATGAACCAACTGTGTCAAATACGTCACATGCAGCAGTTTTTGTTTCAAGAAATTTTCAAAAAGAAACTCATCTTTAAAATCGCCATCATTAGTATACCTCACATAGACAGTAACTGAACAATTTGAAATGTCTGCAGAATTGTTAAGCTTTAAGCTAAATATTGGAATTGGTGCAACTTTGATTTGCTAAATTAAATCTGTACTACCTGATCTGATCAAGATTATCAGCAGACATGCCATCTATTCTTCTGCGGACAGTGTGATTAGATATGGAAATTGCACTCAATTTTGTAACAATTTTGACTCTGATCATAACTCAAACAATGCCTGTGATGGGTAGGTTTTTTTTGCCAAAATGGCCACAGAAGATTGGTGAATTTGTTGTGATGGCACGGCCAATGAACACACGGAATGAATTGAAGGGCAGAGATAGGAAGGGCTCAGCGAGTCCCGCCCTCTCTCTTGCTTTTGGATCTTCGGACCAGAGAGCTGCTTTGTTAGTCCTGTTCCTCGGCCTCCAAGCAACACTACCCGTGGCACACCTAATCATGGACTGTGGAGCTGTGAGTTGAGGTTCCTTCAAGCCCTATTCGTCATACTCCTGGGATATACATCTCTTGAGCTGGGGACTGTTGGACTCTCTCATCTGGCTGACTGTGGGTGACCTGCTCTGCTGTTTGCTGCCTGTGACCAGATAGCCTGAATTGCTCTACAGAGGACTATTCAGTGACCCTCAAGACTTGAAGGACTGCCAGTCTTCTAGCTGTCTCATGCGAGTGCGTTGCACCGAGCAATCTGTACTGCTTTATAGATAGTTAACTGTTTCTTTCTTATCTTATATACCTTTCTCTACATATAAATATATAAAAAGAATTACCAGTGTCCTGATTTTATTTCTCTAAGAGAACCCTGCCTGACACAATGCCTTTGGCCATCACCAACAGTAAATCCTCAGCAATGGTGTGAGGTTTCATAGCTCTGATGATTCTGAATGCCACCAAATATGAACCTTCAGTGGTTGTTACCTTTTGTTTGTGGTACTTACTAACAGTGACAAGTTTGGCTTTCTTTAGTGCGTAAACTTTGCTTCTAAAATAGTTGCTATCAAAAAATAATAATAAATAAAATAGTTGCTATCCTTGCCTAAAAAGTTTGGATGCTGTAGCAGAGAGAATGTGTCTCACCACCAGGAACACAAGAATTCCCAGAATTTCTAGGAGAAGACTATGCCTTCACAGAGTTTTCATTGGCTATGACCTGATTGACTGGCTAGACACCATACCTTTGCTCACATTGACACAACATCATGTAACTGCCACACTGACCAAGGTGTCATAGTAGGAAATATGAACAAAAGAGTGTTAAACGAGGTTTCTAATGAGAATACTGTAGTCATGAATTGGGAACTCACAATTGATAAGCATCAAATGAATTGATATTAATGCACTTGTATTATAAATCCAAACTTTGGTTTTAAAAATTATTATTCATTATAATAATTCTCAGATTGAGGATGACAAAGATAATGATGAAGATATTTATGGAGATGATGTTTGTGTTAGTGGTAGAGATGGTGGAAGTGATGAAGGAATGAAAACAGATGCAATGATGGTAGTGGTTGTGGTAGGGGAGGTGATGGTGGCAGTAATTATAATGATTATGATGATATGTATAATAATGACGGTGACTGTTTTCAAGTTTTGGGTGTTACTATACTCTTCTTGGTGACTATATAGGTAATAAAGTTCTCTCAACAAACTTTTACACTCTTTTAAAGAGTGTTTAGCTTAGTTCCCTCTTGAAATAATATCAATGATCATGCAATGGGAGGAAACATTTTTTTTCCATTATACAGAATGTCAACATGAATCTGAGATAACAACAGAGATGACAATGATTTAATCTCTAGAGCTTCTGAATATTATGCAATGTATATATTGTTCTTGTTAACTGCTGTTTAGTTGATGTCAAATAATGATGACATAAGGATCATATCATTGTGAGCCATACTGCTTTCACTGGCTGATTTTTGGAAAGGGATGGTAAGGACTTTTTAGCTAGTCCATCTTAGTCTGCAAAATCTGTTGAAGCATGTTCAACACCGTGGCAACATCCAAGCTTCACTAACAGATGAATGGCGGTTGGGTATGAAGTGGATTGCTAGTGCTTGAACCTGAATCTTCCATATGGTTGACAACTGAGAGCTTGGTAATTTTAAATGACCAGCCTTTTTCTAAGAGAAAAAAAACCCTGATAATCTGTCCTTATTAAGATTTTACCCCATGAAAATGTGTGGGTTAGTTTATAAGGTCTCTGTGAATTATAATCTACTAGACAGCATACAATACCACATATATTTTGTGGGAACCCTGAATGGTACAATGGCTAATTATTTGGCTTCTAAACAAAAGTTTGGCAGTTTGAATCAACCCACTGGCTACACAGAATAAAGGCCTCACAGTCTTTTCCCATGAATATTACACCCAAGGAAATCCCAATGGGAGAGTTCTACTAGACAACGTGACATGGTGTCAACTGAAGTTATAATCAGTTTGACTGCCCCTAAGAACAGCATATATGTTCAAGTGATACAGAGACATTGAGAGAAAATGGATTATTTTTAGGAGTTGGCTCATGTGGATATAAAAGTCTAGAAACCCTGGAATTCTTGTCTGAAATTGACAAGCCAGGCAACAGTCTGGAAATTCTGGCAGGATGTATATTTATAGTCTTGAGGCAGAATTATTCTCTCTCAAGTAATCTCAGCTTTTGTTCTGAAGGCCTTCAACTTCTACTCCCTTGATCTCCTTTTATCTAAGGTCAACTGATTTAAAAATAAACCACATTAAATGCCTTCATTGCAGCACCCTTAGCAACATCTAGATTCGTGTGTGTCAAACAAAAAAAATAGTATTTTACCAGGCAAGTTAACACATAATATTGACTTTCATAACACCTAAAACTATTACTATTTAATTTTTCCACTTATAACTGAAAGGGCCTGGAAAATACACATCATTCGTCATTATCTGGCATCTTCCTTCCCTTTTACACTTACTTTCCCCCTTTATCTCCACCCATTTTTTTTTTCACTTTACATATCTCCAAATTCTTGCCTGTTTTGAAGCACATTGTGCACTTTCATACATTGGTTGCTTGGTAAATATATAATAAAATCTACTTGCAGAAACCAAATTCTGGGGTAATAATAGATCATCTAGATGTTTTCATTCTAAGTTCTACTTTCATTTATCTAATATGACAATTGAATGTATCACATGTGCCAAGGACCATGCTATGTTGCAGAGATGGATATTGAATAAAGTTATCTCTGCCCTCTTGGAAAAAAAATACAGCAAGGAGAATTCAGAATTGTTCTTGATTACTTAAACTTTGCATAGCAGGTTTGGTGTTATTTTGGTGAGCAATATATGATAATAGGAGGGAACTTAAAAATTAAATTATTAAAAGACATTAGGTATGGAACTTTAGAAGTGAGCTCTTATTATAATTTTATTGTACCACAAAGATTGAATTCAGACTCAGGAATATGTATAACAAAGCTGGGACACGTGTTTCAGACCTTAACGGCCCTCATTCCCTGTCAGCTCTGTCAACGACCCTTGGCCTGGCTGTGCCTCAGTTTTCCTTCCTTGTCATTGAGCTAGTTGCAACTCATAGTGAATCTGTAGAAACGTGTAGAACAGACCTTCTGGGTTTTTCTGAGTCAGTAAATATATTTTAATCTTTTTTGTAGATGGAGGAAATATACACAAGAGGACATAAACCCATTCAGTAAGAGATAAATGTACAATTGAGTGATGGGTCAAATTCAACTCTTTTTGGAAATAGAAAGTCTCATCTTTGTCTTGTGAAGAGACTACTGGTTTCCAATTGCAGTAGCCCCCAATATGTAGCCCACTACACCATAGGGATCCTCACACATTGAGTAGTATGGTGAAAGATGATATAGAACTTTCTGGAGTTTAGGTCATGTAGTACTCCTTTGTTCCATTCAAACACACTTCCACCAAGTAAATTCCAACTCACAGAGATTATATAGAACAGGGGGGAGCTGCACCTGTTGGATTGGGAGACTAAGTGAGTTGAAAGCAGAGAAGTCTGGTGCCTTCAAACTGCTGACTGAAGGGCTAGCCACCCAATTCGCAACCACTGCAACACCGGTGCTCCATTTTCTAGTCAAAGGATTGACTCTTCTATTCAAGGCTAAAGTATAGATTCAACTTGAGCACAATGATTCTCTACTCTTTGCAGTGTTTTCTATAATGAGCCACACAATTGAGTGTTCCTCCCTCCCCCCAAATAAAACACAAGTAGACACCTATCTGGTATTCTCTGTTTTCAGTTAAGATTCATCTGATATCAGACATGATATGGCACATTCCATATTCTCTTCTGAATGTAGCTTATCTTTCTGGCCATTCCCTCTCTATGTTCTGCTGCAATTTCTTAACAGAATTTCTTAAATATTAATGGTTATACTAGAGTAGTGCTACATGGCCAATAGTTCCAAGTCACCAGTTACTCCATGGGAGAAAAAGAAGTCTTTCTGCTTCAATAAAGATCTACAAGCTATACTTGATGGTTCTCTCTCTCTCTCTCTCTCTTTCACACACACGCACACACACACACACACATTCTCACTCTCCCCATCCCCCCCCACCTCATGTGAGATAATAAGATGTACAGAAACAAGACAGAGCAAAACAAAGCAACAAAACAAGACGAAACAACAACAGCAAAAAAGAAAAACGTAAATAGCCCAAGGTCTGTTTGCTTACCTTTAGGAGTGTTTTCCAGTGGAGTCTGATGTAATGCCATACCTTGACCCCCAAATCTCTTTTTGGTATTAACTAGGGACTTTGTTGCTCTGTTCCCCTGGCTGTTCTGTTGCACACCTCTAGTGAATCGCCTCAGTCTGGTAGGGTCAGATTGGGTGCAATTTCCACATTGCATCTCCAGTGTGGTCCCACATGGCACTATGGGGCAATGAGGGATGTCATGTGTAGTAGTGGGGCTGGCTTTATGGTCCTTTGTGTGCTTTGACTGCTCTGAGAGGCAATATCATCCTCGGCTTGGTGGGCCTGGCTACGCTCCACCCTCTTCATCTCTCTTCATGTGCTTGTGTGTGCTCTGATCATACCTGTCCCTCTACCCTTAGCTGTAGCATCACTGTTGTTCTCTGAAGTGAATTCTTCTGTGATGGGGGTTGGACCACCTACTTGGAATTGGGATCAGCCCCTCAGACCTCTCTATTGGTTCCTTGATTCATGCCAGTGTGCTGCACTGACATCTTGGAGCACTGGGTTAAATCTGGTCCCTTTTTGCCCTGTGAAGATAAACAATATCTTCCCCTTGGGTGGGTTAGTGCTCTGTTTCCCTGCTACCCATGTCTTTCTTTCTCTTTCTTTCTCCACCTACTCCACCTTGTCCTTTTTAGTTGGCTACCATAGTTAGGATCCCTGGAGTTGGTCTGGCCCCTGCTATCCTGGACCTCACTCCAGGAATATATGTTTACAGGAGCTCTTACCCTATACCCCTTATGCATTTTTTCTTTTCTTTCTATTAAGAATTAACTTTCTTGAATAATTTTATGACAATTTCCTACCCCCTTTTGCACTTTTAAGCTTACCTCAGCAGACTCATGTTGTACTTGTCCTTTTGTGCTTGACTTACTTCTCTTAGTATCATTTCCTTCATGTTTTTTTCTTCCATGTGGCGATATGCTTCAAGCACTCATCACTGCAGTTGGGAGATACCTAGTATTCAATTGTATGTATGTAACAGTTTTTTAATCCATTGATCTGTTGATGGAAATTTGGGTTGTTTCCAACTCCTTGCACTTTTGAAATATGCCGCGATGAACATTGGAGCATAGATATCTGGCCATGGCTTATTTCTTGCTTTTTCTGGGTATATGCTCAGAAGGGGGATTGCTAGGTTGTAAGGTAGCTCAATTTCCAATCAATTTTCATAGTAGCTATATATACCTACAGGTCCATCAGCAGTGGATGAGAGTTCCTATTTGATCACAGCCCCTCCAACATGTTGCTTTCCGATTTTTTGAAGTAGGCTATTTTTAAAGGTGATAGGTGGCTTCTCATTGTTGTTGCTTTTTTTTTTGTTTTTGTTTTTTGGGCATCATTGCCCTCTGGTGGGAGTGGTAGGCCTAGCCTTGCTCCTGGAGAACTGCTGCTAGATTTGAACTGCCAAGCCAGTGGGCCGCAGTCCCTCCCTCAACCACTACACCACTGGGGCTCAGCGCCTCATTGTTGTTTTAATTTGCATTTTGCTTATGGCTAATGACCTGGAACATTTTCTCATATGTTCATTGACCATTCAGATTTCTGCCCTTGTGAAACTTCTTTTCAGGTCCTTTGCCCAGCTCCCCAGTGGGAAATTAGTTTTTTCTTATTGGAAGTTTGCAGATTCTGTAGATTTTAGTGATGAGACCTTTGTCTAGATCACCTTTCTTCAGAATGACAGATACAGATCACATCCAGTTGATTGTTCAGGTAATGATATTCTAAGTATCTTGACAAAGATGACTGAATACTTCTAGCATGGTATCCATTTGTTGAAGAGTTCCTATTAGTAGTCCACCAATTCCCAGAGTCTTTTTTTACCTCCAGTGTCTCAGGTCTAGTTCAGCATCCTTCTGTCTACACCATCAGTTAGATATGTTGTCGCCTGAAATGTTTGAATAGCATCTGATTTTGTGTGTGTGTGTGTGTGTAGTGACTCTGTTTTCTTGCCTCATTTTTTATACTTCCTGAAGAAAATACTTTCCCATAAAATACTTTTCTTTGAAATTCTTTCAGCTTGAAAATGTTGAGAGCTTTCTTCCTTTTTGATTGTCTAATTTCAGGTCTTGTGCAATTTTCTTCTCAATCTGCTCTTTGAATTCATCAGTTTAGTTTTTTCACTTCCTCATTTCTTTTTTGATTTAACTCATTTACATTCAATGGCAAGCTTCTGAGTTCCTTATGGAATCCATTTTTGTCTTTTGTTTCTTTCTTATATTTGAGTGCTTCCTCCCCCCCCCCTCACATACACAGCATCCTCGATGTCATCTCATAATTCATCTTCAGTCTTTGGTGTTCAGTGTGTGAAATTTATTCTTGAGTTGGTCTCTAAATGCAGGTGGGATTTACTCATGTTAGAACTTTGGCTGTCCTAGAAAAATTTTAATTTGCTTCATCTTCAATTTGAACTTGCATATAAGCAATTGATCATTTGTTTTGCATTTTTTCTTTAGTCTTGTTCTGATGAACTATATTGAACTTTGCATTTGCCCCTTTTCATAGATGTAATTGATTCCTAAGTATCCCATCCACTAATGCCCATGTATGCATATTTTTGAGAAAAAACTCAATTACAATGTGATTTTTCTTTCAAAATTCTATTCTGCAACCATTGGCTTATTATTTTTAAACTATTTGTTCTTCTTTATTTCCATATTTCACATTAAAATCACATTTTTTTCTTTTAAAAATAATGGTAACTATTATATCCCCATTTCCCTCAAATCTCTGGGGTCATAAACCTATGTACTATTAATCCATCTATTGTCGCCATTGATTTACCTACCCTGGATTTAACATAAAGAAAAGCATACAAAACATAATAAAACTGAGCAAATTTTAAAAGGGTCA
This sequence comes from Nesogale talazaci, assembly GCA_004026705.1. NCBI lineage: Eukaryota > Metazoa > Chordata > Mammalia > Afrosoricida > Tenrecidae > Nesogale > Nesogale talazaci. The sequence goes on along the minus strand of PVJH01003628.1, from coordinate 56,930 downwards.
AAAGGAAGAACAAATAAGTTTAATTTTTTACCTAAGTGTATCTGCTTTAGTCCCATTTCCAATGCACTCTCTCTGATAAACTGTTCATATTCCTGCTCAATGGTCAGAGGAATTCAATCACCAGTTATTTTTCACGCATCTTGCTGCAACTTAGGTCAATTTCAGACTGCAAACTTTGGTAAACCTCATATATATCTTCATCTTTGGCTTTAGTAGTTAATACATTAATTTGAATAACCATTGCATTAACTAGTCTTTCTTCTACTTATGTATATTATCCTATCATTGACATCAATATAATTCAGAATAGATCTTGAAGTGACTTTTTTACAATGAAGCTTCCTTCAAACTTCTTTAATGTATCATTCCTTTTATAGTAGACCATGATTGAGCAATTCTAAACTGCCAATACCAGTGCATTTTAGTTCACTCCTGCCTTAAGTATCAGTCTTTTTGCATTCCATTTCACTTTTGATAACTTCCAATTATTTTATACTTACAAATTATACCTTACATATTTTGACTATCACTGCACCTTCACAGTTGCTTATCTCATTTCAGTCAGGTCATAGCAGCAAGTGAAATTCCCAAAAGCTTGATTCCATCCATGTTAGGAAGGTCAGCTCTACTCTGAAGTGGAAACACTTCCACATTCATGTTTTAAGCGGTTTTCAATTTGAGAGCTTTATATTCTGTACTGTATCAGATCTGATCCATTAGTATTCATAAGATTCTCCCTGGCCTCTTTTAAAAAGTAGATCTCCAGGTCTTCCTTAGTCTGTAATCTCTGCTGAAAACTGCATTCTGACTATTACTTCTGGTAGTGAAAGTACTGCTGGTACATCTTCTAGCATTACTGAAAGATGCAAGTCACCAAAGTGTGGCAAACTGAGAGCTGAGGGCTTGCATATCAAGACAGTGTGAATTAAATAGAGTTCCAGTGGTGCTGTGGATTGGGTTGGTGGCTACTAACCACATGATTAGCCGTTCAAACTCATTAGTTTCTCAAAGAGAGAAGGATGAAGTTGTGTACCCCCATAAAATTTACAGTTTCATAAATTCTTAGGAATATTCCTACTATATCCTATAAGGTTGTTGATTTTTTAATTTGGTTGATGTAACTGTTATGATGATATAAATCCCTAATCTTTTTAAAATACTGAGAGATGTGGTTTTTTGTGTATATTATTTCCTGGAAATTATTACAGCCTGTATCTTAGAATTGAATCAACTATGAAAGATGAATCAGATCCCCCTGATGACAAAAAATACTATTTCTTTTCATAGCTAGAATCCTGATAAATCATCTATTGATTGTGTGGTCTATAACTGGGAACAGTTGATTCAATTGTAGACATTTTCTGTAAGGTTCAATGATTCTTTCATGTCAGATACCTCCCAAATCCTGCACCATCTAAAACCCAAACATAGAAGACTGGCGGTAAGCCTTTGGCTGAAAGACTAACATGGTATTTAAAAAGTAAACGGCTTTGGTCTCCTTTGTCCAACAAAGTTCAAATTTCCCCTACAGCAATACACACCTTATCTGAGAAGTATGCAGTATGGGCTAAAAACTTCAACCATGAAATTATATGACTTTACTTTGACCTCTAGTTTTCTCCAGTGAATCTCACTCACAGAATACAAACAGCAGCTCTGGGCTGTTTCTCTGATCCAAGCAGTGAATTGTGTAAGTCTTGAGGAATGCAGAATTCTCTACAAAGGCATCCAGGCAACTGAGACACCTTTATCAGTCCTCAATTACCCTGATCAAGACTGAAGAGCCCAGGGGCTCACGTTACATGATGCATGTGTCTGAATGTCTTTCCGTATGTTCCTCCACCAGATGGGGAACATATTTGTCTCCTTTGGATGTGATGAGTTGTGCTGGTGAGAAACTGCTTAGACAGAATCTTCTTATTGGTGTAATCACTTACTATAAATAGAAAGGGTTATTAACCAGCCCAGGTGACATGAAGAGTTTGTACTTGGTTGGTCACTGGGATAATCCATTCAGCAACTCCATAGAAAAGATGCTTGGATCCATTGCCATTGAATTGATTCTAAGAGCTGAGAGTAAATTATTACAGGATCAGACAACTTTATATTTTTCCTCTGGAGAAGCTTATGGGTTTGACAATGATGATATTGTGGCTATCAAATCAATACCTAATGCACAGTGCCACCCACATCTGTATGGTCATTGAACTGGCATTACCAAAATCATGTGTGTATTAGAATAAAAATTAAGTTTGTTAGAGATATCACACGTCTCATTTAAATCTACTGAGTCAGAATAACAATTGTAACCAAATCCCTGAGCATTCTGGTGAACATTTATGTTTGCAAGAATTGGTCTTTGGTGGTTTCCAGTACCAAATTATCTTATTCTTGTTCTGATAACAATACTCAGGATTCGGTTCTTTTAGGGAAGCTATTCACATGATCTTCAGACCCATGGATGAGCATGAGATTAAAGTGAAAAAAAATTAGTACATCTCATTCTCTGTTCACAATCATTAATTCTGTAATAAGCATATGACTAATTGCCTCCAGAGGTATTGAGAATAAGGGCAATTCATTAAATAGTTGAACATATGTGCTTGGATCTTGAAAAATGTGAACCTGAACTTATGAAGGACTATCCTGTAGAACCTGATGATGAAATTCCAATGAGATATCATAGTCAAGGAATGGGCAAAAATGTATCTTCAGGTTATCATACAGACCCAAGTCAAGTATTCTCTGATCTAGTATTGTATCCATGTGTAAGGAGTAGAAGATGATAAGTATTTTAATATTTTGTATCTGATTTTGTTTGATTGTAAGGCAGTTTTAATTTGGTTGTAAGAAGCATGCAACTTAAAAGATAATAGAAAGTGGGCTTAGAAGTGTTAGATATGCGGAGGGGTACTGGGTGACAATTGAGTAACACCCACCAGAGGGGTTCTGCAGAAATCAGTGCAGGAGAGTCACTGAGAGGAAAACTCCACTACTTCAGAAAACAGGAGGAGCATCATAAAGATAAGTAGACACAGAACCACTAGGTTTTGAAGAGCTTTGAGCTTTGGGCTTACCCCTACAGAGGCCAGCTGGGGTAACTACCGTCCTCCTTTAGTGTGGGGGGGAACTCCTGTCCACCTTCTGTTGGCTGACACACATCTAGGGGAGCCCCGCACATCTCCCACAGCCTTTATGCACCTGGGGGATATCCCAAAGCTCTCCTGATGCCTGGAAAAATTTCCAAAGTCCTTTAAACAGAAAGAGAAAGTACTGCCTGCCTCCCACAGCCCTCCTAGCACCTGGGGGAACTTCCATTGCCCTCTGAGAGGCTAGGAAAACACCTGCCAGCCTTCTTTCACCCCCCAAGTGACTGGCAGAACACCCACTTTCCTCCAAACAGCTGAGAGAACTCCCACTGACTCTAGAAGGCCTTCTAAATGTCTGGGGTACTCCCGCCCACCCTTTTTGGTGCACTGCTCTGCTGGGGCAACTCTACCTGCCATTCACGGTGCCACACATGATTTGGGGGTCCCTTGCCTGCCCTGTTCAATTCAACAGGTGGCTGAGGGAACATCTTCCCACCTTCCACAACGCTTCACACAGCCTAAGGCAACCCTTCCAGCCCTCCACAGCACTCCACACTTTTGTGGGAACATCTACCTGACCTCCACAGTATTCTTTCTGACTAAGACAATTCCACCCACTATCCACAGTGCTCTATACCAAAGTGGGCACCCCTAATCCATCCTGCGTATCACTCCCACTGAAGTGGGCACCTTTGCATGCCTTCTGAGACTCTCCAAGTCGCCATGGAGAGTGAAAACTGTCACAGTTTTCCATGAGCCCATCAAGCATAGCACCATCCTTGCCCTCCACAACCACCTGACAAGCTCCCCTGAGAGGGACAACTTGCCATCCAAAAAACAGACTATTGAGCAGCTAGGGAGACAGTGAACCACAGAGGGATAAAGTGGTATCCCGACACCACCCTTCCCCATCCCCCACACAGTTAAATATAGGCAGTCCTTGGAATCTCTCCTAGGAGTTTCCCAAAATGGGAGCCATGTGCTTTTTGACTCTGAAAAATGGCACCGCTTTCCTCAAAATCAACATAGAGACAGCAACCGTCTCTGAAAACCTCAATGGAAAAAAAAAGGAGAAAAACAAAAGACCATGCTAGAAGTAGTCCTGAACATAATGACATGCATAGAAGATGAAGATGTTGATTTCCAGAGAAAGTCATCTTCAGAATGCTGTTTGAAGTCACACAGTACACAAGGGTAGCAATATAGAAAAAGGATGAGATGATGGAGGAGAAAAAGGCCACACTTTAAAGGTAAATTCAAGAGTTAAGGGATGACCACCAAAGGGAAATACACACGATAAGGTAGAAGTTAAAAAAGGCAAATAATAAATTAACAGACATCCCTAGCAGATTACAAGTAGAGAACTGACCTGTAACCTGGAAGACCACCAGGAAGACTTCAACAAATGGGAAAAACAGTCACACAAGTTAATCAGAGAAGCTGAAGAAAATATAAGAACAATGCCTGAAGACACAAGGAGGAACTACATTCAAATAATTGGATTATTAGAACAAGACACAACCAAGAAGTCATTTGCAAAAAGTTTGAGGGAATTCTGAGAGAAAATGTCCCCAACTTCATGAATGAGAATCAGGCAACCATTCAGGAAGCAGAGAGGACACCAGCTAGACTAAATTTCAGGAAGAAGTCACCTATGCACACAGTAGATAAACTATTTAACTGTGAGGAAAAAGAGAAAGTCATAAGATCAGCTAAGGAAAAAAAAGGTATTCACCTGTACAGGGACTCAGATAAGAATATGCTTAGACTTATCAGCAGACACCAAGAAGAGAGGAGAGGGTGAAGTAACACCTTCAAAAAGTTGAAAGAGAATAATGCCAACCCAAGAACCCTCTACTCTGCCAAACTTTCTATCAAGAGAAGAAGTATGAGCATTCCCAGTCAAGGAAAATTTCCAGGAATATGTTAAAAGAAACCCATCTCAGAAGAATGAATGCATTGAGTACACATGGGAGAACAACTCTACCAAGAGCTCAAGACATTGAAAATGGCCCCAAGACAACATTCATTTAAGGTTGAAAGGACAACAAGAATGAATACCATCCTACACACACTTACACACACACACACACACCACAATGATAAGGGAGGGAGGTAAATACCCAACACAAAAGGTACGGAATAACATCACATTGTCCACAGATGGATACAATAACTCTGAATGTCAATGAACTGAACTCATCCATTGAAAGACAGAGACTAGCAGGGTGGCTTAGAAAACATAACTCATCGATCTGTTGTCTACAGGAGACACAACTCAAGCTTGTGAACAAAAATAGGCTGAGAATTAAAGGCTGGCAAAAAATATTCCAAACAATTGACACTTCACAGAATGCAGGTGTTGTAATCCTGCTCTCTGACAAAACTGATCTCAAGGTGCAAGCCATAACAACAAAGGAGGGGCAGTATATGATACTTAAGGTAACAGTAGACCAAGAAAAAGTGAGCATAATAAATAAACATACACCCAGTGAGAGACCTGCGAAATTCATCAATCAAATGCTCCCACAGTTGAACTTTTTACCTGGATGTCCTAGCTAACAACATAAGCCAAAGGAAAGACATTGAAGGAGTTTATCTCGATAAAGAGGTTAAACAATCATTATTTATAGATGATATCATTTTATATAGTATGAACCACAAAAGCTCCACAAGAGGAATGGTGAAAAGTGATAGAGGAATATGGTAGAGTGGCAGGATACAAGAACAACAAACAGAAATCTATTGGATCGCTAAATTCACTGGACAAGATCATGGAAGAGGAGATCAAAAAGGTAGCAGCTTACACAATAGCCAAGCACAAATGGAATATCTAGGAATATACTTAACCCCAAACCAAAAGATTTGTACGAGGAGAACAACAGAACACAATTACAAGAAACCTCTACTCAAGGCCTCCCTTAACACAAGAACACTTTGTTCTGATAAGCTGTCACTCTTTGATACCTTTCCAACACTATCGCTAAAGACAAAATGGATGCAAAAATGTGGTGAAGAGAGCAGATGGTGCCCGACTATGAAGAGATATAACATCTGGGGTCCTAAAGGCTTGAAGTTAAATAAGCAGCCAGCCATCTAGCAGGGAAGCAAGTAAGGCCACATGGAAGAAACCCACCAGCCTGTGTCAACGAGGTCAGGTCAACGAGGTATCAAAAGATCCCAAACAAACTACTGTATAGATTTGAAAGGGGGGTGGTGGAGTGGAGACCTACAGCCCAACTGTAGATAAGTGGATATCCTCCCACAGAAGTGGTATAAGGAAGAGATAATTCAGCCAAAGTGTAGCATAACTCTGATGAATCACATGTCATTCCTCTAGTTCCTGAATATGTCCTCCCCACCCCCTGCTACCATGACACAGTTCTAACTAACACATATGACTAGACCAGAGAAGACACATTGCTACAGAGAAGAGTCGTCAACACAGGGAATTGAGGAAAGATAAACCCCTTAGGAACAGTACTGGAGGTAACGATATTATGAGGGGAGGGGGGATGGTCAGGAAGGAGGAAGGGTGAGCAAATAGAAACCTATCACAAGACTAGATATCTAGCTTCCCCACCCCACCAAGGGGATGAATGAATATGGATGAAGGGAGATAAAGGAGAGTGTACAATATGAAGTAACAATAACAAAATATAATATGATCGAGGATATAGGAGAGTGGGAGTGTAGGGGAAGGAGGAGGAAAGAGAAGAGTTTATATCAAGTGATCAGGAGAAAATGTCTTGGAAATGGTGATGGCAACATATGCACAAGTTAGCTTGAAAGAATTTATGTGTGGAATGTTATAAGAGCTGTAAGAGCTGCTTTTTGTCCATGTTCAAGAAAGGCAGTAGAACAACTAAGCCAAATTTTGTTATGGAACCTAAATAATATATTTTTATATTTATAGATCACAATACCAAATATCCATGTCTGCTTAATGAAATAATTTATTTGTGAATGTAATTTATATTTGAAAGGAATCCATTACTGGCATAAATTTAAATCCTACTTACTTAACTTAAATGCATAAATACATACTTAATTGAATGCAGAAAGAACAAAATACTATTTCTACAGCTTATCAAGATATTACATGAAAAATACTCTTGGTCTCTGTATTTATGTTCCTTTGTTAAAAATAGGATTTAAAGCAAGCGCTGAGCATTGAAGAAAAATGAAAGGTCTTCTTTCCAAATATGGGAATAATTGAAAGTAAATTAAAAAGAGCTATACTCTCTACAGCTTGATTTGATGTAATTTAAGGGCATGTCCATATAATAATTAACATTATTCCACCTTTTCAGAAACCCTAATTCTAGTATAACATGAATGATAACATCTACTGCAATTTCAGGGCAGCATCCAGACTTGACTTGGGACTTTTCCTGTGTTGAGAAATCCATTAGCTATAAATTCTGTCATTGGCTGTGCATTCAAATGAGAACATTTTGCTTTTTTCTGATCTGAATGATTTCCTGTAGCTCTCCCCAATTATGACCATAATGCTGATTCTTGGGGACACATACAGTCCCTCCAAATCTCTACCCACATTCCTTATGCCAGCCTTTCAGATTGCTGAAGATGACTATGAGGGGAAGTAGCATAACCTTCAGTCTCCCTCCTTAAACCTTTTGTATACAATATTCACATGAGCCAAACTTCAAATCTGATTTAAGATTCAAAACATGGGAAGGCCAATAGCATTCCAGTGATGAGGGAAAGGCATTTAAATTCAGGATCAACATCCTGACCTGGCCAAGTTCAGTCTGTCCCTCTGTCTTCATTATCCTTTGTCCATACCCCCTTTTTCTCCATTTTTCTAAAATGCCAAGTCTGTTCTTAATATGGAACCTCTCTACTTTCTGTTTCTGATCTCCCCTAAGTTATTTCCCTGTTGCCTGCATTTATTTCTTGTTATTTAAATCGCCTTTTCCTTGGCAGGATTCGTGGAAAAGCCAAATTAAAAACTTTTCTATCACACTACTTTCTATACCATTACCTTATTCATTTGCTTCACATTGTATCACTCTCCAAAATTATCTCCTTGGTTTGTTTGCTTTAAAAAAAACCCGTATCTCCCATTAAAACATAGGCTTTAGGATGGCCGGTAGCTCACAGCTCAATCTCCAATATTTAAAGAATTTTTAGAGATACAGCCTGTGCTTTGTGTTTGGTAAATGTACAGATGGATTTGAGACATAGTCACTAACTCTTAAGTATATACACATTTTTTAAATTGAGAATGCTACATTTGTTCTGGAGTACTGAAAATTGTCTTGCCACATTTATCTGAACCCACCCGAGTTTGTCCATTTCATTTTAAGGGCTTTGAGTGAAGCGGAATCTTCTATATGTGGTCTGTCCCCATTAGACTCAGTATGTGACTTTACCTCTTGTCACACTTCACTTCTACTAATAGAGTCTACAACTACATCAGATGTTTGGCAGACTCATCACTAACAATACTTACAAGCTTGATGTCAGGAGAAAAGCTGAGTTTTTTTAAACATGTGTTTCCGTTAAGGCACATGCCCTTGAAACTCTGTTTTAAAAAATAAATTCAGGGCCTTGCATTCATCCTTGTTAAGCTTTATCATATACTTTGACAGGCATTTATGTCATTTTTATGTCTCTCTGCCTGTGACTTTATTTGGAGTTTATAGACTATGTAAGGGGTGAGCTGCAGATCAACTTCATTGTAAGTACAAGCTGGATTATGACTGGACAAACATGGTTTCCCTTTCTCCACTAAATCCAGAAATTCAGTATGAGCCTAAACTTGAAAACATTCAAAACCCATGGACATATCCCAAATAATCCTCATAATAATAATTTATATTTTTGTTTGAATCATTTGCTATGCATTTATTTTAAAAATGAATTGCCTAGCTGTCACAATTTTGTAGTTTGACTCGTTGGTTTCTCTACTTCATGTGATGTCGGTGGTGGTCTCTGAAAAATTACAAGTTCTAAGCTGGCCTCATTCACATAAAGTCATTGAGGCTCTCTGGGAGCTCGTGCTTCTGTCTGGGTGAAATCTTCAGCTCTTCTTCACGTGAGCTCTCCCATTTGGCTGCTCAGTGTTCTCTCAGTGTACATATAGACTTTCAAGATCAGTCTTTTGAGAGCTATAAGGGGAAGTGCCAGCCCTCTTATGGTTCAATCTGGGAAATTATACTGCTTTCTCCCACCACATTCAATTGACAAAAAAAAAAAAAACAACCCAACAACATCAAAGAGCAGGCTCAAGCTTTACAAATGAGGAAACTGAGCTTCAAAGACAATGACTCATCTCACTTGGTTCTTCCCTTAGACCTTTCTTTTGAAGGGAACTGTGTTTGGAGACCTCAGAATTCAAGAGGTAGATAGTGCCAGAGTACAATGCATATATACATAAATACATAACTTTGTGTATATGCACATGTAAATGTATATGCACATATATGAAGCCTACAGATAGCATGAATGGTTAAGTGATTGACTGTTAACCAAAAGGTTGGCAGTTCATATCCACCTAAAGACTTCTCCAAAGAAAAAGCTGGTGATTCACATCCAATAGATCAGAACCATGGAACACCCTGGTGAACAGTTCTACTCTGAAAGCCTTAGGGTCACCATGAGCCAGAGAGCTGACTCAACTTATTTACAGTATATGTAATTATCATTATTAAAAAGTAGTAATATAAAGTTCCCCAAATTATAAATATTCACTTATAGAAAACACAAATTAGTGAAGAGCCCAGCTTTGTTGACTGCTGTGTAATAACACTAAACGTTGTCTTTAAGCAATGCAAATGTATCTTTTCTGTATATTGAGAGTAGAATCTTTCTGCTTCGTTGTGGCATCAGTTGAAGTTGGAAGAGTCCAAATGACCTCACTCAAATATAGATGGCATCTAGGAGCTTACTGAGCCCTTGGTTTAATTTCATGTGGACTTTCCAAAAATAGCTGATTTACTGCCTCAGAATATGGAGTGTAGATTCCAAAAATCAGTGTACCATGAGAAGAAGATGGAGGCTTGAGGTGTTTAGAGCCCAGAAGGAACGTGGCTCTTTCCACTATTTTGATCATGAGAGATCATGGGGAAAATCCACATTTAAGGAGACTCCACCTCCCCATAGGGAAGTTGCAAGGTTCTATCCCAAAGGAGAATGTGAACTGGAAGACATAGATGTGGGCATCTTTGAAGATATACCCACTCAATTATCACATCCATCTAGCTCTGTATATTAGAAGGCACTATTCTCAGCAAGTACCATACAGCAAACTGTTTAATGCTGAAGACTAGCGATCTGAGGTTGATAGCCATACCTTCATTTTAAAGATGTTCAGATAGAATGCCAGAAAGAATAATTCATATGATGACAGATACAGAGTTATTAAATTGTGGATCTGGAGGTTGAACTCACACAGATCTGATTGATAAACCTAATGCATTTAAGCTCTCTACCTTTCTGTTAGCCCTCTTAGTACAGCCTCTCATTTTTCACTGGTCAGTTCTTGCCCAAAGCTTAAGAAACTATACAAGGATATACTATATCTTATTTTACTGTTTTAACTTATATACTTACTCATCCATCTAATATTTATTACAAAGCCTGTGAAGGGAAGGTGGGGACTGTTTTAAACATCAGAAATATAGTGATGAATAAACCAGACATTATTTCAGCTTTAAAACAGCTTATAATAGACCTTAGGAAAATAGCTATTATGGATTTGAAGTAATTGTGATCACAATGTTCTTGTGTATTTCAAAGAAGCAATAAAATGCATTACTATAGATTTTAAGTAATAGTGTGATTTAGGATTTGGCCGAGGGTCCAAGAAGTTTAAACAGTTAACATTTAAAATAATGATTTAAAAGGTTGTACAAATGTCATGCCCTTTCTTCCTCAGAGAAAGATGCCTTCTCCCAACTTTCAATTCAGATGCTTCTCAGTCTCTCTCTCTCTCTTTCACACGCACACACACACACACACACACAAATCCAGGATCTTGTGCAGGGAAAAAGTCCTACACAGTTGACAGAGACAATTATGCCCACAATCCTGGACAATGGAAGGATGGTCATTGACTTTTGGCAGTAGTAGATTTGCATCCCTTCCTGGGGATGACCATGGAAGTCCAAATCCATTAGCAGTGTCCACACATGGACTGAATGAATCTCCTCTGATCATAATCAAGGGAGGCGATCCCAGAGCATTGTAAAGTCCACTATGGCAAATATAGTTAAGTTAAAATGTAACACATTATTGCTCCACCCTTTAAAAAATAATTTTATTGGGGGTTCATATAACTCTTATCACAATCCATACATTCATCCATCATATGCAAAGCACATTTGCACATCTGTTGCCATCAATATTCTCAAAACAGTTTCTTTCTACTTGGGCCCTTGATATTAGCTCCTCATTTTTTGATCCCCTTTCGATCCATTTTAAACTTGTTTCCATTTGCTTTTGTTTTGATTGGGTCTTTCCTATGGTTTGTTTCCTCATGGTCATTGGGTTTGTGTCTTTGCTCCCTATGTGTGTTTTGTATCACCTCCTCTATGTGATATCAAGGAGAGGGAGATCTGTAGAGACAATAATTGGATTGATAATTGCCTCGAGGCGTGGCAGGGGAGGATGCGGGGGGTAAAGGGAAGCTAGCGACAATGAATATGAGAAGAAAATGTTCTGAAATTGTGGTGATAATTGCACATATATTCCTAATATGACTGAATGACAAAATTGTAGTATAAGGGGAGCAGATGCCAACAACACCATAAATATACACCAAAGGAAAATCTGCTCTATGCTTACTTCTTCTCAGGGCTGCTAAGAGTCAAAATTGACTCAATAGCATTGGTTTGCTTTTCGTTCCTTTTTTTTCTCAGGACTTTAGTTCCCCATTATTTTTCCTGATTGTCCTTAGCACAAATTGCTTGCGACTGTGATGACAGGTAGTTCTAATTAATCTTAGGGAGCCACGATGACTTCCTTGGGGAAGTGACATTTAAGAAAACAAGTGAGACTTCATAAATTTGCTGGGCGTCCATGCAAAAGTACCGTGCCATTTGTCTCTGTTTGCTACCATTAGTAAATGCGTGAGTGTGTGTGTGTGTGGGGGGGGGGTAAGGAGGAGGGTGTAGATGGGATGATAGACACCACTGAAAGAGACCGACCAGAAACTTTCACCCTAGCATACCTGCACCTTAACATGAAATAGGCCAATCTTCTCTCTGAGCTTGGTTTCTCCTTTAGTAAAGTAAGAAACAGGGCAGGCCATCCAGAGTTACTGTAAAGTCTATGCAGGATGGCACTGAGCATGGTACCTGGCACATAGACAAACCTTATCACTGTTTGAGTCTGAGACCCCCGTGCCCTTAAGTGGCCCCTGAAATGAAGGTGGGAGAAGTAGCCAGTGACAACATAGTGATGATTCTCATTAAGGAAACTCATGCTCCCCCATCCTCTGCCCCCCCTCTCCACACACACACTGCATCTAAGCCAGGTGAAGTCCAACTATGATGGGAAAACTCTGGATTTTGAGGACGCATGGGTTAAAGTTAACTGCAGTTGCGAAGACTGTCCTTGTTATCAATTGTATGCCCATGCCCCACTCCTATCCCAAGTATGTTTTGAATATTGAATACATCATATAGACTACTAAAAGGACAAATAAACCTGTCTTGAAAGAAGTTTGGCCCAAGGACTCCTTAGAAGGAGGGATAGCATCTTTTGAATATATTCTAAGACATATTCTGAGGGTCAAGACCCCTTTGGGGGTCAAATGACCCTTTCACAGGGGTCATCAGATTCATAAAAGTAACTAAATTACAGTGATGAAGTAGCAACAAAAGCAATTTTATGGTTGGGGCTGGGGGCACCACAACATGAGGAACTGTGTTAAAGGGTCTCATCATTAGAAAGTTTGAGAACCACAGCTCTAATGTATAATTCAATTTGAAACCCACTAATGTGCATTGCACATCAGTGATTAGCTAAGACCAAGTTGGGACCTGAAATCCTGCTGTTCTAAGGAAAGACCAGTTCCTGGAGAAGGATGTCATGTTTGGCAAAGTAGAGGGGCAGTGAAGACGGGAAAGGCCCTCAACAAGTAGAGTAACACAGTGGCTTTAACAAGGGGCTCAAGTACAGAAATAATTGTGAGGATGGTTCAGGGTCAAGAAATGCTTTGTTCTGTTTTACATGGGGTCACTGTGGTCTGGAACCTACCTGATGGTACCTAACAACAAAAGCAACAACAAATTTATATGTTTGAAATCCTAATCTCTATGCCTGTGGCAAAGAATCTTGGTAGTGTGGTGGATTACACATTGGGGTACTAACTGAAAGGTTAGTAGTTCAAATCCATGAGCCACCGAAGGAATAAAGCAAAGGCTCTGTGTTCCTATCAAGATTTACAACCTTGGTATGCAAACCCTCTATTTTACAGGGTTATATGCATCAGAAACAACACAATAGCTGTGGTTGATGAGTTTGCTTAGAGATAGAGCAGGGATAGGGGCAGAGAGATGCCAAACCATATGAAGACCACCCAGGAGCAGAGTGTAGAAGTTACCTCAAACTTTTTCAACAGGGGGTTAGTTCACTGTTCCTCAGACCATTGGAGGGCCAGACTATAGCTAAAAACAAAGCAAAACAAAACAAAAAACTATGGACAAATTCACTTCGGACCCGGGATGAACCGGCTGCTAAGCAGGTCAGGCAGCAACAGTAAAAAATACCTTGCGGGCCAGATAAATGTCCTTGGTGGGTGACCTGTGAGCTGTGGGCTGTACTTTGAGGACCCCTAATAAACAGATTAGGACCTTTCTTCAGAACCAACAGAAAAAGGTAGCTTAACCCTAGAATGGACACCCTAAACTTGGACTTTTAGTTTTCTATACAGAGAGCAAATAAATTCAGGTTTCTTAAAGTTACTCATATATCATATTTCTGTTTTAGGAGACTGGAAACTAAGACAATCTTAACCATCTTCTAGGAGGGAATCTACCTTTCTGCTGAATATTAATGCCTAGGCTGGTATTCCAAGCAAATCTCTGAGCCATAGAACATGATCTCCCTGGAAAGTAGAGGAGTGTGAATCTGTCATCTTGTCTGATACAGAAATCCCCCCTGGACTGTTTTCTGGGCAGCCCACAGCCAAGATGCAAGAGTGCACAGATGAGTCATAGCATTTGGGATTTTGCTCCCTTTTTTTTGGGGGGGGGGGGGCAGGGATCCTGAGGCCTGCTAATTCATTATAGGGCCTCTTATCAGGTTCTGTGGCTGAGAGGGAAGACAGGTTTCCTCAGAGTTGTTAAGAGTGATTAACTTTGTTTTGGACCCATGTTCCAGGACCTTCTGAGGCATACTTTTCTATCTAGACAGTTTCCAACAGAGTGGCATATACTCTAAGAAATGTGCATCTAAACAGCCCTGCCTGCTTGAGAGGCAGAAAGTTCAGAGATGTAGAAATGGACATACACCAGAGACTGAGACACAGATTTATGGATATCAGAGAAACTAATGGATATCAGAGGAAGGGCTATGAGAGATGAAAAGATAACACAAGCGATTCTTAAGAACAAGCCCAGACAGCTTCAGGTCTTGCTCCTCACACTTTTAATTTCCAAGTTCCAAGTTCAACTCCTGTTCATTCCAAGAAAGGTCCTACAAGCATGGGGAAAACACCTCTCCTACCCTAATGAGTTGGACCTTCTATGTGCAGCATGCATTGGGGAAGGGGTATTCAAGGGTGGCCTACAAACCTCATCGCCCACACAGGGAAGACTGCAGACAAGGAGCAGAAAGCTGAGTGCTCACAGAATCCGTTTCCATGGGCATCTTGTCCAACCCCCAGCTGCTTCTTCACAAGTGTGAGTGACTTGATCCCTGTCATCGCAAAAGCAACATCTCACCCAACAAAATACTCATATGGTGAAACTCCTTTGTTTTACAGCTGAGCAAATTAAGTTCAGAAACCAAAGATGATCAACCACTGGTGTAGACTATGTATAGAGGACAGAGTGAGGACTTGTCTGTTGTTGGCCGTGTTTCCAAGCTCAGAACAAAGAACAACTCCTTTGAAATAGCATTTTATATTGCTCTGAGACAGAGTCGGGTTAAACACAGGGGGCATCATTATCCAGTGAATTAGAAAATATAAATGGCATTTTAAAGATGATCATAATAATTCCCCTCTTTTTAAAGGAACAAAAAGGGAGTTTCTCATCTAACCCTCCCACAAGATCTTCGCACCAAGGGATGAATAGAGTGCAATGTTGTTTCCTAACGGGTGTTCAAAAGCCCTTGTTAGGGAGCAGAATTTATGAAATATAATCAGTTTAATGTCGTCTGTTGAAATATTTGCTTTAATAGGTTTGTTAAATTAAGATTATGTTACAAAGAAAAAGAGAGATAGAAAAAGACATTCCCCTGTCTCTGAACCCTTGAGCTGTCATATCATGATTGGATATGTGTTAAAGAAATAGCTCCCGGCCATAATAATTATCCCTATTGTGGGAGGAAGAGGATGACATTTCAAGATGATTCAAGAGGACATTTTGTTTCATAAACATACTTTCCAGATCAAAGTCTATCCTGATTTAAGAAAAGCAAATTAACCAATCTTTCCATACTCTTTCTGTTTTTCTTCTCTACATTACATTTATGTTAAATGCAATTACATGAGTAGGAAATCTTGTTAATAGTTAATATTTATGACCACACAGGCACATAGGCTTTGCTGTTTTTGTTGTTAGGTACCTTCAAATCAGTTCCAACTCAGGGACCCTCTGTACAGTAGAATGGAAACACTGCCTGGTCTTTCCTGTGCCGTCTCCGCAATTGTTGTTACGTTTGAACCCACTGTTGGAGTCACTGGGTCAACCCATCTTGCCAACGGTATTCCTGTTTCTGCTGCCCTTCTAACGTAACCAACACGGCACGCAATGCTGCTTTTCAAGGACTAGATTCTTCTGATAATTTGTCCAAAGTACATGAGACAAAGTCTCACCCTCCTTGATTCTAAGCATTTCTGGATGTATTTCCTCCTGGACATATTTGTTTGTTCCTTCGACAATCCATGGTACTTTTGATCTGTCTTGCCAACACCATCATTCAAATGCATAAATTCCTCTATGGTCTTGATTATTCAACATCCAACTTTCTCATGCATGTGGAATCATTCTGCAGTATCATTTTTGTAATTAAAAAAATAAAAATAGATTTACTTTCATGGATACAATAATTCATTTATTTTATTTAGTTTTCCCTTTTTCATGAATATTTATAATACTTCAAATTTTTCATTATAATAAATAATGCTTCAGATCACATGCAAATGGGTAACTGGAGTAGATAGGTATAATGAAATTAATTGGGCCAATTTCCATTTTAATAAATACTGCTAACTTAAATTCTTATTACCTGAAAATTAGAGTATCTGAAAATTGGTGTTTTCTTTACTCACTTTTCATAATTAAACTGAAAAATTTTAAAAAGCCAATTTGATTGGAAAAACCCAAGAGTCTTCCTTCCTGATTTGGTTCTCCCACTTTCTCTGTGTCTGTTCTGCTGCACTTAGCTCCCCTTCCCTTCACTTCATTCTCTCTTACTTTATTCATGTATGTTTCCAACAAGAATCATGGTTTTGAGAATTTTATGTTTCTCTGAGCAATAATCCTGAATTTTTTGCAGCTGTGTATGATATTTTCTCCCATTCAACCTGAGACTTTCTAATGTGTTCCTGTTTACTGCGCTTGATTTGGAAGCTGGGTATCACCTAATTCTTCTTATCTCAGAGTTGTTGAGGATGCATTTCTGTGCTCCATTAAGGGATTGTTTAATTAAAGTCAAAGTATTTAAATTTTTTCCTTTTATTTAGTTATTTTATGTCATTTTAAAGTGTGCTCATACAGCTCTTATCACAATATACATATCCATCCATTGTGTCTAACACATCTGTATATCTGTTGCCATCATAATTTTCAAAACGTTTTCTTTCTACTTGAGTCCTTGGTATCAGTTCCTAATTTCCCCCACCCCTCTCACCCTCTCCCTCCCTCATAAACCTATGATAATTCATAAATTGTTATTATTTTGTCTTTTTTTTTTTTTAGGCATCACTGCCCTCAGGTGGTGGGAGTAGGAGGCCCAGCCTTTGCTCCTGGGAGCTGGATATTTTGTCATTTCTTACATGACCTGATGTCTCCCTGCACCTACTTTTCTGTTGTCCATATCCCAGAGAGGGATTATATGCAGATTCTTATGATTAGTTCTCCCTTTCTCCCCGAACCTTCCCCTTCCCCTCCTGGTATCATTACTCTCATTATTGGTCTTGAGAGGGTCTATCTTTCCTGGATTCACTGTGCTTCCCACTCTTTTCTTTGTCCATGCACGTGGTCTGGCCAGATTTGTAAGGTAGAATGGGGATCGTGATACTGGAGGGGAAAGGAGGAGAGGAAGCATTAAAGAACTAGAGGCATTAATACCCTAGCCTCACCTGAACTCTAACAGTTCCCTAATCCTACACCTAGTCCTTCACCACAATCGTCTTCAGCTATTGGGTCGGAAGGGGAGCATCACAGATTATGAGGTTATTAGAACAGTGTTCTTGTGTCCAGGGAGTACGTGAGTAGAGGCCTAATGTCCGTCTGCTACCTTGAGACTTAACATATAAATAAATATATATGTACATAGGTCTATTTCCCTACTGTCATATGTAAATATATTTACATATATACATGCCTGTATTTGGACATCTGTAAATGCCTTTTGCCTCCTTATTCTGTACTCTGTTTCTAAATGTATTTTTGTCATCTCTTTTGCTCTGGAAAGGGAGAGACCAATAGTTGCATGTTAAATAGGCACTTAAGCATTTAAAATCCCAGGCTCTACTCACTGAAGTAGAAGATAGAATACTGTTTGTGTTAGTTATGTTATGCCAATTGATCTTGGTGGTCTTGCCTTAGACTATGGTTCAAGTCCACATTTACCTCTGATGCTTTTAACTCTTGTTCTCATCCTAGTATCTCCGTTGCTTCGTCGTTTTGTTAGTGTTGTTGAACTCCTCCTGATTGTATATTGTCTTCCCCTTCAACTAAGTTATATGTGAGTACCCTCCCATTGGTCATGTACCCCTATTGATTTTTTCTGCAGATAGCCTTTCTTTTCCAATTTTCAAGCACCATTGTTAAAAAACAAAACAAAACAAACCTACCTTTTAATGAACTTAGGTAGGCCTTTTATAGAAGATCAGATGTGTATAGGTGCATGGACTTACTTTTAAGTCTTTAATTCTGTTCTATTACTTTATGTATCCGTCATTTACCAGTCCAAGTCTGTGTTGACTACCATGGAGGTGTAATAGGCTTTGTGAATGGGAGATGTGGTATCTTAGTTTGCACATCTTCTTTAGTAGTGCTTTGTTTATTCAAGATCTATTATCTTTTTCTTTTTTTTTTTTAGTTTTTTAGGCATCACTGGTGGTGGGAGTAGGAGGCCCAGCCTTTGCTCCTGTGGAGCTAGAATTGAACCTCCATCCCAGTGGGCTGCAGTCCCGCGCACAACCACTATGCCACCGGGGCTCAGCCCCTCAAGATTTATTTTCGTTCCATATAAATTTGGTGATTATATTTTCCATCTCTATGAAGACTGATGATAGATCATGGATAAATATTGTAGTATATTTGTGGATATCTTTGGGTAGTACTGGCATTTTCACAATGTGTAGTCTTCTTGTACATGAGTATGGTATAGCTTTTGATTTACATAGGCCATTTTTAAAACTATTTCAAAAATAATATTGCTTTCTTTATGAAGGTCACTTGTATCTCTGGTTAACTTTATTGCTATTTTTTGTTCTTTTGTGTGGCTGTTGTAAACGTTTTTGTTGTCTTGATTTCCTGTACTGAATTCTCTTTGTTACTTTAAAGCAATGGGTTGATTTTTGCATATTGATCTTGTGCTTACAACTTTGTTGAATCTTTCAATTAAAAATAAGACAAAACTCACTGCCATGGAATCAATGCTGATGCATACTAACCCTCTGTGAGTTTTCTAGACTGTTCATGGGATTAGAAAGTCCATTCCTAGTTCTAGTAAATTCTCTTTTTGGGTTTTCATCCTTGTATAGGAGGTAAGAAACCCTGATAGATCTGTTAGGTATGTACTAGACTGCTAATTGCAAAGTCAGTGGTCCAAACCCACCAGCTACTGTATGAGAGAAAGATAAGGCTATCTGCTTTCATAAAGATTTACAGTCCCAGAAAGCCTTAAAAGGGTTGTTCTGGGAAAGAATCTCAATGGCAGTGGGTTCTGTATGTATGGGATGGTATCATTTGCAACTAGAATATTGCTTCTTTGTCTATTTGAATGTCTTTTATTTATTTTTCATGTCCTATTACTTTAGGTGTGACTTCCAGTACAATCTTGAGTAAGTGGAGTGATAAAAGGCCTCTTCATTCCTCACTTATTACAAAGAGGATGTTTTAAGCCCCTCTCTATAGGGACTAATGTTGAATGTTTGCCCATATGCCTTTAATTGTGTGGAAATATTTCCCTTCTATTGTTGCATGCTTAGACACATTTATAAATAAATTGGACCTTAGCAAGTGTGTTCTTGACATTGAACAATGATCATGTGCTTGTTTTATTTCATTTATGTAGTAGATAGCATTCTTAAAGTGCCAAACCATACTTTCATGTCTGATATTAATCCCACGTGATCACAGCGAATTATTATTTGCTGAATTCTCTTGGCTAGGAATTTTTTTAACTTTTATTGTGAGCTAGGCAGGAGTTTACATATCAAACTATCATTTTTGCATTAAACAATGTTCCAGACTTATCAATGGTTTTCCATGTCCCCCATTCACCCCTGCATTTTTTGCCCACCTCCTTTCTGTGAGATGTGATCTTCCCTTCTAGACAGATGAACTCCTGTCTAACCACTAGCCTGTCAAATCACCTTTCCCCCTCTTCCTCCTACCATTGATAGCCACCAATGTTTGTTACTTTTTGATTTGAAAGCATTGACTTTGATTCTTTTTATTAACAGTGATTTCACATAATATTTGTCCTTCTGTTATTGACTAAATTTACTTCTCATAAGGTCCCCCAAATCATCCATATCAGGTTTTCAACATTTCACCAGTGATCTTTAATGATGAACAATATTCCATCTTTCTATGGCTTGTGTTGCAGTTTATTTGTTCATTCTTCTACTGATGGGCATTAAGGTACTTTCTATATTAGTATAATCTTGAGATTTCTGTTTGCTTGGCTTTCAGTTTCTCATTTTTTTATTTTGTCAAATTGTTCTTGTACTGTTTTTACTAGATCTTCTGATGTTTTTTCATTAGCTCCTACAATGTTTTTCTTCTTCTGTTTAAAGTATCAAAGGATAAGGATCATTCATCTAAATACCTTTTCCAGTAATTCTACTTCCTTTGTCTTCTTTAGGGAAATATATTGGTTCAGTATATAGGTCACTTGTTTATTCTATTTTTATCTTTCTTCTTCAGAGGAACTGAAATTATATTCTGTTTCAAAGACATTGTGCTGTTTTGTATTTATCTATATCTCTCAATCAAGAGGTAATGGAGTGTTTAGTAGTCCTTTCCTACTTGTTGTAGCTATTGAATATGAGCGAATGACTGGTCATATGAGATAGTTGGAACAAGAAAACAATAATGAAAACAAACAAATAAAACAGCAAATAGCACACACACAGAGAAAAAAAAAACAGCCAAAGGAATGAAAACCACTCACTCACTCACTCACTCACACATACACATAAACATTTAAGTCTCAAGCCTGAATCAAGAGCTCTTTTCTCTTTCTCAGTATCAGTTAATGTTTTTCCAAGCCCTGCCTAGAGTGTAAACAGTAGAAATGAAATCATGGGTGTGTGAGGATAGGGGTTGATAACTTTTCTGGTCAACTGAGGCTTATGAGAAGTTAAGGATTATCCACTCCATCCCCACCCCAATGCACCCCATTTCCTCTGCCTCTTTTGCATCTTTGTCTCTCCACTGTGGTTTATAAAAAAAAAAAAGAAGAGTACTACAAATAAAAACAATGCACTCCAAAGACAGAATTGGCTTCTGCTATTTCTAAGGACCATTGTACCATAGCTAAATCCCATGGTCACTAGCAGTAAGGGTATTAGGATTTGTTCTGCTGTTATTGTGGCTGTGCTGGTGATTTATCCCCCCTCCAAAAAAAAGCAATAAAAGAAAAGAAAAAAGGGGGTTTATAAAAAAGAGAAAAGAAAAGGTATCAGCCAGTCCTCAATGATGTTTTAGCCTCAAGCACTCAAGGGGATAAGAACCTCTGCTGGAGTTGCAGAGTCCCAGGGCCAGGTAGGTGCTATAACTCCCCCTGATTGTTCAAAAGTCTGGGCTAGTCTCCATTCTGGGCACCAGGAGCTCTAGGGCACTCAGGGAGGTTCAATCTTCCCTGCATTAGCCTGTCATGCTGTGCAGCGTGGTCTGCCACTGCTTAAGACTGCATTAGTAACTCTGGGAATGTCCTTCTGTAGAGAATCACAACCAGTAAATATATACATACATACATACATACATACATACGCATGTATGTATGTATGTATATGTGTGTGTGATAGGTAAGATTGTTGTGCCAACATGGCAAAAAAAGATTGTTGGGTCTGCTGTGACAACATGGCCAATGAACACAGTAAGATCAATTGAAGGGTGGAGATAGAAATGGCTTGGTGAGCCCCGCCCTTGCCCTCTTGCTCTTGGATCTTGGGACCAGCGGGCTGCCTTGTTCACCCTGTGCCTGGATCTCCAAGCGACACTCCCCATGGGACACCTAATCAGTGGATTGTGTTGTTGTGAGTTGAGGTTCCTTCAAGCCCTGCTTCGCCACGCTACTGGAATATCTCTCTCTCTCTCATTCTCTCTCTCTCTCTCTCTCTCTCTCTCTCTCTCTTTTGAATATACATCTCTTGAGCTAGAAACTGTTGGACTCTGCTATCTGGCTGACTATTGGTGACCTGCTTTGCTGTTTGCTGCTTGTGGCCAGATAGCCTGAATTGCTCTACAGAGGACTACTCAATGGCCCTCAAGACTCCAAGACTGCCAGTCTACTAGCAGTCTCACAAAAGTGAATTGCACCCAGCCATTTGTATTGCTTTATAGATTAGTTAAATGTTTATTTCTTATCATATATGTTTCTATATATATAAATATATAAATGGAATTACTAGGTCCTGGTTTTGTTTCTCTAGAGAATACTGTCTAACACAGTATGTGTGTGTATGTGTATGTGTGTGTGTGTATATATATATATATATATATATATAGAGAGAGAGAGAGAGAGAGAGAGACAGACAGACAGACAGACAGACAGACAGACTTATCTCAAAGAAATGACTCATCTGATATTAAAGGCTGGCAAATTCCAAGTTAGGTGTCAGACTCAGACTGGAAGTTAATCCTGAATCATGTAGCGGCTGATGAAGTTAAGATTGACAGCCTGTGAAGACAAATGAATCCAGCTTCAAGAGGCAAGATGGCAGGACTCTGATTCACAGGTTCTAGAAAAGATTGGCCCTTGAGTTGAGTCCCGAGAATGGGTGAATCAGATGCCAAAGCCACATCAAAAGAAAACAAGCACACTTTAGCAGAGTTCATGCATATATTTTAAATGGGTCATGCTCCTCAGGAAACTTCCTTTAGATAGATCTGGAGGCTTATCATGGGAGTGATTATTCCTCATGATTTAATCTCGTCTTTCAGTGATTCAAACTGAAGTGATTCCAATCCATCTTCCAAGTGATTCCCACTCATGGCAGAAGTGATTACATTATGAGTCAACTGCCTCCTAAGAGTCGATGACTGCCTAACTGCCAAGTCACAGCTTAGCCAGATGCAATTCCTCAATAAAGTCACATTTCACCAGACATAATAAAAAGAGCATACATATCCTGGAAATGTACTATCTTAATTTCATATAAGTGAAGAAAACAAAAACCATTATATGCAGATACACAAGGAATACATACTCATAGCAATTACAGTATTAATTTCTACAACTGCTCACATGTTCAGATATAGCTGGAAATTAGGAATACCTGCTTCCACCACTCATTCTACATTCTCTGCCTCAGCAAACACTTCAGCTGGTCATAATTCTTTGAGTGGTGGGTGACCCAGATCTTCATTCCTGAATAAAGAACTCATGTCAGAGTTGGGTTGTTGTAGGTTTTCCTCGAACTTAATCATAGAATATGATAGTACTAAGAGATATTATAAGGAATCAAATATAATCCAAACATATTCTTCTGTTCGCATTAGATAATTCTGATTCCCCCTTGATAGTCACAAAACCACACAACCTAGTACAGTAACTTGTTTCTCTACTTGCTGATAAAGAAATGCGAGGAGCCCAAAACATTAGTGGAGATATTCTAGACTTTTAGTTCAATAAAATTAGGATTATACCTATAGGTGGGGTTATTTCTCCCTTTTGCACTAATATTTTTAAAATTATTTTATTGGGGGCTTGTACAGCTCTTATCACAATACATAGATGCATACATTATATCAAGCATATTTGTGCAATTGTTGTCATCGTCACTCTCAAAATATTTTCTTTCTACTTGAGCCCTTTGTATATGCTCATCCTTTCCCCCTTCTCTCCACTGCCTCCCTCACAGTTGATAATTTGTAAATTATTATTGTTTTTCATGTCTTGCACTGACTGATCTCTCCCTTTACTCACTTTTCTGTTGTCTGTTCCTCAGGGAGGGAGTTATATATAGATCATTGTGATTGGTTCTCCCTTTCTCCCCCCTCTTCTCCTTACCCTCTTGGTATTGCTATCTCCATTTTTGGTTCTGAAGAGCTTATCTATCCTGGATTCCCTGTGTTTCCAGCTCATATCTGTACCAGTGTACATGCTCTGGTATAACTGGATTTGTAAGGTAGAATTGGGATCATGAGAGTGGGGGAGGAAGCATCAGAGAACTAGAGGGAAGTTGTATGTTTCATTAGTGCTATACTGCACCCTGACTGGCTCATCTCCTACATTCCTGGGGTAAAGTTCAGGTCGCATGGCAGGGGCCAGACCAAATCCAGGGATACATATGGTAGTCCATTAAAAAGGAGGGGCAGAAAGAAAAAAAAGACAAGGGTAGTAGGGGAACAGGGCACTAACCCACCCAAGGGGAGGATTTTGTTTACATCTCCATAAGGAAAGAAGGACCAGACTTCAACTCAGTGCTCCAAGATGTGAATGAAAAATGACATGATGCAATAATGTTTCCAGACATGAAAAAATAGGGTCTCAGAAACAGTAAGGAATGTGTAAGTGGGTCACTAAGGTAGTAGAGAGTGGTGTTAATCTTATTTCCAATCCTTCGTTCCTGGATCTATGAATGCTGCCTATTGACAAAATAGCACCAAATATTGAATATTAGTTCAGCGCATGTATAAATCCTGGAGAACAGTTCCCCATTCTAGTAAGGCATTACAACCTAGGTGGCACCCTCGTACTTTTAGAAGGTCATATCATTGATCCATCGAGTCAGCTGCTTTAGGATGATGACGAACAAGGTAAGACCATTGCATTCTGCGAGGATGTGTCCATTTCACTTCATTTGTTGTGAAATAAGTCCTTTGAGCCACAGTTATTTTATTTTGGATACAGTGCTGGTGGAAAACACACTGTGTAAGTCTATGCATTTTATGTTTGGCATTATGTGGATGAAAGATGAATACAAGTCCAGAGTGCCTGCTCCAAGAAGATCAAATCAATAATCTTTTCATGATAAGAGTAGCTTGATGTAGCTAACCTCCACTATGTTCCTTGCTAATATTCCCAAAGAATGCTTCCCTATTGAGGACTCAATGTTGGGCTCTTCTGCTGGCAGACTGTAAAGTCAGCGGTGCTTGTAGCCATGTCATCTTTGGTGAATGGAAGTCCATGTTGGCAAGTTCGTTCATAATCTTCATCCTCATCACCATAGTTACTTTGTTCAGGAGCCTTTTGGGCAATGGCAGGAATGTCAGGGGAAAGTAGATGGCTGGTTTCGCTAAAAGACATTATTCTTTCCATTTGATTGTTAAAATCTTCCTCTGCTGGGGAGTTTAGGAGCAGTTACATGAGACACTGATAAAATGACATGGGGACCACACCTGACCTCTATCAGTTTTACAAGGCAGAAGAAAGATTTAACTGCACATGTGCTCAGGAATAATGCCTGTGAAGCAGGGGTCAGTTATTCCTGCATCATCCTTTATCTTATTCTAATTCCAACTGTCCCTCCATGACATTCTATTTCTCACTTGGGTTTCATAATTCATTGGAATGACCACATAGACCTCACAGACAATACTCAGGATTATGCAGAGTCTAAAAAGTTACAGAAAGTTAAGGATATAGTTATTTTGTTTGCAGTGCTTATTCTCCACCGAACTGAAAGTCATGTAGGTCGTTGGCTTCTCAATCATGAAACTCCTTGGTCTCTGGCCAGCTCCAATAAATGTTACAAACTTCAATATCCTCAGGTTCCTGATTACCTGTCTATATGTTCCCATTTCAAGTTTCAGGATTCTATTTCTTCCCAATTGATGTCCCCACCATTCAATTCAGATACTATTCAAGGTTGACAATTCCACAGGTGTTGTAATTTGGTCAACAATAAGGCTCTGTTTTCCAACATTATCAACTCCATTGCTACAAGAAAAAACCTTTTTTTCTTTCAGAGCACAAGAAGAAACTTACAGGTCTTTTATGCAGCACTTGAGCTGTGACTCCTAAGTTTTGAGCTCATCTATTTCCTTAACTGCTTTGCCTAGTGTAAGTAGGACCAACCAACCAGCTTTTCTAGACTTCTCATTCTGACAATGTTGCAGAAAAGTGCCAAACCCACAATCAATCTGTAGACAATTTGAGGGTTATAAGGAAGGAATGAACGAATCAGCCAGGGTTTGGCATAGCCCCAGAAGAATACACAACATTCCTTTTTTTTCTCACAACATTTCTTTAGTTTTTTAATGCTTCCTACACCTCCCCCCCCCTACTTAATGTCCCCAGTTCTACCTTACAAATCCGACTACTCTGGAGCATGTGCACTGGTACAGATAAGAGCTTTCAGCACACAGAATCCACTACAGATAAACCCCTCAGGAACAGTAATAGGAGCAGCAGTACCATGAGAGCTCGAGGAAGGTGGGGGAGGGAAGGGGGGAAATGAGGCACCAAACATAATGATTGATAGATAACTCTCTCCCTGGAGAGTGGGGGGGAGTGGGTGGTGAACAACAAAATAATGTAACCAAAGGGAGACAGTGGGCAGTGGGAGATATGAAAATAATAAGAATTTATATTTTATCTGGGATCTAGGTGAGTGGCAGGATAGGGGAGAGAGGGAAAAAAAAAAGAAGCAAATACCAAGGGCTAAAGCAGAAAGAAAAGGTTTTGAAAATGATGGCAACATATGTACAAATGTTGTATGGATTGTATGATACAATTGATGTATGGATTTTAATAAGAGTTGCCAGAGCCATCAATAAGATGATTTACTAATGAAAGCAAAATAAAACAAAACAAACAAAAAGATACACGATCACTTTTAATCAATATTTGATCTGTTTGTGATTATATTTGGGATATTAATTTTCCACCACCTTACATGGATTAGTAATAATTTCCTATTAATATCAACAGAACTATCAGCACCTTCAAGATGAGTCAGACTTGATAATTAATTTAGAAAATTTATCTTTAGATTTATTCCTTTAGACTCACTCTCAGTACCAACTGTTTTAGGCAAGGTTCTCTAGAGAAACAAAATGAGTTTTATACATATAAATATACACACACACACTCACATATATACACATACATATATAGATATTTATATACACACATATGCTCAAGTATAAGCCAACCTGAATATCAGCCAAGGCACCTTCACACCACAAAACTTCATTAAAATATGCTAAACAAACTCAGCTTATACACAAGTATACACAGTATATGTACTTGAGTGTGTATATATATATATATATATATATATATATATAACTTCATTTCTAATGAATGGATTATAAATTTTAAAGCCTGGCAAGTTCCAAGTTTGTGTGTCACATGTCAAACTTGAAGCTCCCCCTGACTCGTGTAGCTACAGAAATTGAAGAAATCATCATTGAAAGGCTGCAGTCAACAAATCCAAGGTTGGCAGGCAAGATGGCAGGCTACTGACTCCCAGATTGATCACCCTTCAACTTCCCGATTGGATGAAAATGTCAACTTGTAGGGCATTTGGAGTTTGTTCCACCAGGTTAGGCTATTAGTCAACTTTCTTTTCAGAGATTCTGAAAAGATTGCATAACAGTGTTTGACAAAAATGGCCTGATTTGTAGCAGGCTGGGGACTGGTCTTGCCACCATGACAATGGTATCTGTTCACACAACAAACTCAGAGCACCAATTGTTGGCAAAAACTCCCATGCTTCTCTAGTCCCATGCACCTTCCTCACCTGATTTCACTCTGTGTGACTTTTTGTTTCCAAGAAAGAACAACAATTTGATGACAAGGAAGAGGTGAGGTTAAAAACAAAGGAAGTGCTGTCAGCCATGCAAATCGATGAGTTGAAAAATGTTTCTAAGAATGGAATCTCAGGTTTGACAAATGTATTAAGTGTAATGCAGAGTATTTTGAAGATGATAAGGATGTTTTGTAAAAATAAATTAAATACATAGCTTTAAAAACAAATCTGATTTTTTAGGTGTACCTCCTCGTAAACTAGTAAGAATCACTTCCCCAACATCACACTTCATAAAATGAATTTGGAATTTTCTTTGTTTCTATTGGCTGAATTAGTCTGAATAAAATTCATATCAGCTCTTTTTCAGTTTGATATAATTCTATAGGAAAGCAGTCTGGGGTAGAACTTTTTGTTGTTGTAGGTTTTTAAAAAAATATCTACAATCAAGTTATTTTGTTGTAGGTCTATTCAAAATGTATACCTCATTTTGTGTTAGTTTAGGAAGTATGTCTCTTGAAATATATTTCTTTTAGGTTTAAAAATTTCTTGGAGTCCAATTCTTCATAGTTTTCCATTGTTATCTTTCCCACCTGCTAGTTCTGTAATACTGATATGTATTGCTTTCATTTCTTATTCATGTTTTTGAACCTTCTTTTTCTTTGTTAGATTTACCAGTCATTTTATTAATACTCTCAAAAACAAACTTATTAATCTTAAGTCTATCATTTTTTTGTTTTCTCTGTATCTTATTTCTACTTTAATCTTTAATTTTTTTTTGTTCTGGTGACTGTAGGCTAAGGTTGCTGCTCTTTTCCTAATTGTTAGAGATGTTGAGTTACAGTACTAATTTTGGTTCTTTCTTCTTTTTTAATGTGTGATTTTATTGTTACATATTGCTCTTTGGGTAATGCTTTTCTCATCACAATGATATTGGTATATTTTATCATTAGTATGATTTATTTCAAGCAATTTTCATTATTTTATTATTAATTATTATACTACCAAGTAGTTTAGTTGAGTAGCTAATTTTCTTTTAGGATGTTTTATTCTTCACCTAAAGTGGCATGTTATAGTCACTGCAGTGATGTCAATATTGACTCACAGTGACCCCATCGAACAGGATGGCATGGCCCCATGAAATTCTGAGACTGTGACAAAAGCCCTGTCTTTCACCCGCAGACCTGCTGATGGTTTTAAACTGCTGACCGTTAGTCACGGTCCAACGTGTGACCACTAAACAGCCAGGGCTCCTCGTTTTTATACAGTCTTGTAAAATAGAGAATCATTTGGGGGTGATGAGACATTCTCAGAATAGAACAAATATTATGTAATTAGAGAGTCCATTCTTTTATCTGTTAGTATTTGTGTAGGAACTTATAAGATACTACAATGCTACCACTGGTATTTCAAATGCTTGAAGGGTCATGTGTGGTGGACATGTTTCAGCAGAACCTCGAGTTTAAGACTAACTAGGGAAACTGAACTAGCTAGCTACTTCCAAAAAAGATCAGCCAATGAAATACTGTTCATGCATCAGAATACATTGTCTGTCTCCCTTGCTTTGGATATTTCATTTGGAGAAATTAATCAGTAGAGAAGAACATCATGTTTGTTGAAACAGAGATCTAGTAGGCTGGTGGAGACCATGGATGAAGAGGTGGATTGGCAAAAAAAAAAAAGCAGCAATGATGGATCCGAACATGCTAGCATGTCTTATACAGAACAGGGAACTATTTTATTTTCTTGACACCCTTCTCTAGTAGTTTCCTCAATGACAGCTCTCTA
Organism: Nesogale talazaci; assembly: GCA_004026705.1. NCBI lineage: Eukaryota > Metazoa > Chordata > Mammalia > Afrosoricida > Tenrecidae > Nesogale > Nesogale talazaci. Next base: position 27,533 of record PVJH01003628.1, on the reverse strand, counting down.
TCCAGTTGTAATGGTAAAAGAACAATGCCTTAGCAAGATGGTGAAAGGAGGCCAGTCTGATGAAATGACGTCAGAAATTAGAATTGAGTATAGACACTGAGGTTGGACCAACCCAACCGTGAGAGTTGTACTTAGCAACCTAAGGAGAGTGCCACATGATGATATCAGAGACGTAGTCTAAAATGCAATCTTTAAGATCAAAGACTGGAGGCTGTCAGTTATTCAATTTAAAAGGAGAATTATGGAAGGGTTGGGGTGGCAAAGAGTAGGGAGAATAGTCTCTTATTTATATCTTAAGACAAACCTTCTGGCATCTACATAAACAAAGGAGCGAGAATACTTCTCTTAGAAGCCATTTACTGCCTTCCTTGGGAACATTCTTAATTTGCTTCAACCCACTCACTGGCTGTGAGTGTGTTTCTGACCAATCTGGCATGCTTTCCCATTCTCATTCACCCTGCCTCGATGTTGCTGAGCAATTCACAAAGCGTCTTGCCACGGTGTGCAGGGACAACTATTTTCCAGCTTAGAGTTTGGGAGAGATGAAGAATGACTCCACCAGCAGAAATGTGGGCAGCCCTTCAGAATGTGCTATTATCCAATTGAGAATGAAAAGGGATTTTCAACAGACAAAAGGCAAAGATAGACCTTTTGTCAGAGAGGGATCGCAAAACCACTCAGGAAAATACTGGCGCAAGTATTAAAAGCAACACATAGACATGCTTGAAGAAACAAGACAATAGGACATACTGAAAACAGAATGTGAAAAACTGAATGTCTATCAAGAAAAAGAAAGCTTGGTTACATAATATGGTCCAAACACCGCCCACCCTCACCACCAAAACAAAAACCCTCCAAAATCCCTCACTGACATCGAGTTGATTTGGACCCAGAGTGACCCATAAAGAACAGGGTTGAACTCCCTGGGTGGGTTCCTGAGTCTACAACTCTTTATGGGTGTACAAAACCTGATTATTATGGAATATATGCAGATATATGTTATATATAATCTATATTTCCATTTCCCTCATTTGGTGTCCATGTATCACTTAACCTTTGTGACACCAGGATTCTTTTATAATGTATATGATTATAAAAGTCCTGGTGGCTTTCATAATGTGTGTGTACACACAAACACACATGAAAGAGGCCGGGACACACAATACCTAAGAGCTCTCTTACCCAGATGAAGGCTGGTGGTGCAATCCCACCTCCCCAGTTAAAACTGCAGCCCACGCCACCTGGTGAAGGAGTTCTACTCTCTCCTAGAGAGTCCCTGTGAGGGAAAATCAGCCTGACAGTGAACAACACGGACATATAAAAGTGGACTCCCAAAATGGAAATTAATGTACAGGTTCTTAGTTGCAATCAGGTGATATCTAAATCATGGCAACCCTGTGTATAACAGAACGAAATACTACCCTTTAAGATGATTAATATAGCCCTGGTGGCATAGTGGTTGAGTGAGGGACTGCGGTCCCCTGGCTTGGCAGTTCAAATCCAGCAGCAGCTCTCCAGAAGCAAGGCTGGGCCGCCCATTCCCACCAGAGGGCAGTGATGCCATAAAAAAAATGGTTAATATGTACATTATGACATATTTAATTCACATATTGATGATTTTAATTCAGATATTGATGATTTTATGTGCTTATATGATTTTAACCATGAAGATTGGTGTGAACATTGGAGGATGGTACTCAACCCTGATTTAATATTATAATCAGCTAGAGATAATTTTTCCTCCAAAGTTGCGATGACATTTAATGTTAGTAGATTACATCTTTCAATTTTGAATCATTTTCCATTTTATAAAGATAGTATAAATTCTTCCCATATATCTTAATAAGGCTTTTCCTATTGTTTATATCTAGTGTAGCTATGATATATTTGTCAAACTGAGTAAAAAGACATTGGAATATTACTGTTAACTAGACTGGTTTCATATTTTGCCAGTACTAACCTTTTATATTTCATTTCAGGATTCAGTTCAGTATGCTGAATTGCTTTTAATTGTCATAGATATCTCTTCTGGTCTGTAATTTCTCAGTCTTTCATGATTTTTAATTACATTCCCATTTTGAAAGGGATTGGTCCGTGTGGGGTCAGATTTTTGCTACATTTCTCTTTATATATATCTCAAAGCGAGGTTGAAAGTTTTGGGAAGAATACTAACTGTACAGTGTTCTTATCATGTCAGATCTGGGATGTTTCTATCAACATGACATAAGGTGCTATTAACATTGATCAGTTGGTTAAAATGATTTCTACTAGGTCTCTCCAGTATAAAGTTATGAATTTTCCCTTTCTGTATTCTGTTATACTTTACCAAAAATGATGTCCTTCTCCAGAGATTTGTCTTCTGACAGCATGTCCAAAGCATGCGTGATGAAATTTCACTAGTATTGCTTCTAAAGAGCATTTTGGTTCTACTTTTTCTAAGATAGAATTATTTGGTCGTTTGCCACTCGATGACAATTGCAATTATTTTTTACCAGCACCATCATTCTCCTTCAATTCTGTACTCAAAGCTCCACTTTCACATGCACATAAGGCAAATGAAAATATCATGACTTGGGTCAGGCACACCTTAGTCCTCAAAGTGACATCCTTGCTTTTCATTATTTTAAAGGGGTCTGTGCAGCAAACACATCCAATCTGCCATTTGATCTCTTGACAGTGGCTTCTATGAACATTGATTGTCAGTCCCTGTAAGACAAAAATCCATGGAAACTTCAAGCTTCTCTCTATTTATTATGAGTTACCTATTGGTCCATTTGTGAGGATTTTGGTTTTCTCTATGCTGAGTTATAATCTAGAAAGAATCTGAAATTTAAAAAAAATAAGGGAAAAAAGAAAAAAAAGGAAGAGAGGGACAGCAAAGAAAGAGAAGTAGGAAAAAATAAGAGAAGGGAAAGATAAGAAGAAAAGAGAAACCTGAAAGATGGGTAGAACCAGGGGCAGGGGCGGGTGCGGACTGGGCTCCCACTATGATTCAGCACCTTTTAATAAACAAAGAGGATGGGTAAGGGAACATGTGAGACAGGATACCTGGACCTATGTGATTGATACTGCTGGCCTGCAGGTGTTTGGGGTCAGGGCACCTGATCCCAAATTAATATTATCTCTGATGAATGCATTGGTCAGGACGCTTGTTTCTGGGGAAAACAGTTTTGGGAATGCAGATGCAAACTGGGTATGACACTAGTTAGAGGATGAGTTTCTTTCCTCACCAGGTGGGTGGCAGTCTGTTTGTCTAGCACTGCATGTTCTCCTGGTCTGATGAGGCAGAATCCACATGTCTCCACATGTGGGATTTGGGTGCACCTGGCACCTAATCCAGAAGGGTCCATTTCTGATTGCAGACAGAGCAGGAGGAGGAGAAAGATCACTGACTCATGGGTGAGTTGGGTCAGGCTGGTCATGTGCCAGATCATCGGGAGTGTGAGGTGAATACAGGAAGATCTTCTCCTGCTTGTCACGAGTACTTGTGTTGGGTAATTGGAGCCAAATATCAGATCGTGGCCTGATCAAATGCTGTTTGTAAAAGTTCGAAATGTCTGAGCTGTGCCAGATTGGCTGATAATCCACCCTTGCTGTCTTCCTCCTCTGGCATTACTTTTGTTCACCTTTTTCTCCTACTGTTCTTCAGTCAACATTTCTACCCTTCCCTCAGAATCTCAGGAATTATTTTCTGCATCCGCTTTCTTTGGTCTCTCATGTCTTTGTTGCACAGGCTGGGTAGCCTGCAGGCCTAATCTGTCTTCTTGCTATAAATCATACCATTTTCATTTTATAAATAAACAAAACAGACCCAAAGAACTGAAATTATATCCAAATAATGGTTTTACAAGGGGACTTCAAAAAAAAGTGATGGGAAAACTCTATTATCTTTAGTTCCATTTGTCCAGTTGAAGTCCCCATGTACTTTGTGGCAGGAAAAAAAACCACTAACCAAAGTTGAGTTTCTGACTAACAAAAAATGAATCCAAATCTTCAGAGCTCAGAAAGAGAGGAGCAGTCCTTTTGGACCCAAAGAGAAAAATGATATTCATTTTTATGCATTTCTGGGTCTGTTTGCTTTATATCCAGTATTGATTTAAAAAATTTTTAAGCCTCACTTGATCAGAACATGCATTGTTGTGCTTTTTAGAAAGATAGATACTCAAGATATTCTCTCATCTAATACAATTTTCAAAACGCATGATATTTCTAAGGAACCTATTCCTCCTATTATTTGGCAGGTTTATATAATGCTGCATACACCAGTGGTTCTCAACCTTTGCTACATATCAGAATCACCGGGGGAGCTTTTAGAAATCCCAATGTCTCTTCTCTTAACCAGATCAATTAATCAGTACATTTGAGCTTAGTACTGAAGCATGAGTTGTTTGGTTGTTGTTTCTGTAGGGCAATAGGAGAGGCGTTAACAATTCAGGTGATTTCAATGTACAGCCAAGTTCAAAAGTCAGTGTATTACAATGTAGAAGAGGGTGGCTCTGGGGACCTTCACTTAAATAGATACTCAGATCCTATTCTAGTTTACCAAGCCTGGGCATCTGTATTATTTCTGCAGCATTTTAGGTGATTTTTTTTTCTTTCTGTAGATGAATCTTTACATGCCACATATTTAGGATGATTGTAATAGAGTCTTCCTACTCAACATGAGGTCCCTCAACCAGGAGCATCAATATCACCTGGGAGCTTCCAGCAAACGTGGAATCCAGGGCAACACTCAAGTTATACACTTTCACTTGGGGGTGAGGGGAAGAGAGAGAGAGATAGAGAATCATCAAGTAGAACTTGTAGATCTTTATTGAAGCAGAAAGACTTTGGAACTATTGGCCATGTAGCAGTACTCTAGTATAAACATTAATATTTAAGAAATTCTGCTGTAACTGCATTTTCCTTTCGCTTAGAAGCAATGTGTCTCAGAAGGAGGCAGACCTTCTTCTTACATACTTTAGACATGGTCTCAGGAGACACTAATCTTTGACTCTGGAAATCATGTTTGTGAAAGAAGAATGCCAAAATGAGGAAAATTTCACTGAAGTGGTGTGACACAGTCACTGCAACCATTGATTCAAAAATAGCAACAGCTGTGAGGATGAGGCAGGGTCATATAGTGATTTATTTTATTCTCTTGTACCTGGGTCACTAAGAATTAGAAATGGCTAGATGGCATATATGTGTATACACACACACACACACACACACACATATATATATATATATATATATAACTAGGTTTCAATTCTTCATTTAACATATTCTGATTTAATTGATACTGGGTGAGATCCTCTAGCAATATTTTTAAACGATCCCTCAGGTTATTCCAGTGTACAGCCAAGATTAACAGCCCCCTTTGTCATAAAAGGGAGCCCTGATAGGACACTGCTCAGCTATTAACTCATACATCAGTGTTTCCAACCCATGACCCGTGCCGTAGAATAAAGAGTCACAGGGGCAGTTCTGTTTTGGATTGGTTTGGTGGCAATAGACATTGTTTTGTTTAGGTAATAAGAGAAAGTCTTTTCTATCATATTCTATTGTCACAAAAGTTTTGATCTCTGACTTTCGATAAGTTTTATGCCATCACAGCTGTAGTCTTATAACCTGTAATATTGTTAAGATACTATAATATGGGCCCCGTTTTCTGGTGTAAATGAGAACCCAAGGCACCCCGCCTTGAGTTTTCATTACAAGAAAGAGCATACGTGTCTTTTAAAATTAAAAACAAAACAACCCTGCAATCAAAGAGAACTGAAGAAATTAAAACCTACAATGAAAACCTTGAATGAAGTGGTGTGACACTTCATTTTTTTCTAAGTAAAATATGGGAAAGAGTGTTACATTTCCAATCCTGTGTCCTGCTTGCTCCTTAGCCTAATAAGCCCAGGATTCTCAAAAGAAATCTACTTAGGCTGTTTCTTTCCCTAGTTACTGCAGATGCTTAAATACCAACTTTTCCTCCCACAAGTAAATCAAATGCAACAACAATCTTGGTAGCCGGTTTAGAGGGAGTCACTGTCCCTCCAGGAGCTCTTTCTAAATTCCTATCCTCATTATATGTGCACAGCAATGAGGGCAACTGGAGCAGCCTAATAGGCAAGGGAAGCTCTTGGCTTTCAAGCTGGCTTGTCAATAGGCATGTTTGATAACGGCTGCATTTCTGACCTAATCAGCTGCCAGCAGTTTCTCCACTGAGTTCCCTTGGGGCATCAGAGCACGCTGTGTTTCACAATTTAACAACTTAAATGAGCTCCCGTCTCAAGGAGTAGAGAGCAAAAGAGAAAAGAATGCCAGAGGAACTTGTGTATGCAGAGAAGGGCCTTTTTGATGATAGCAAGTATGCTTGCACCCTCTCTTCTGCTCACCTGAAACCTGACCACTGCTTCCATCAACAGTGCCAGGAAGTGATGTTCATGTGAACAGGTGCATCTAAATTCGATTCCCCAGTCACTCAACCTTCCAGTTATTTTACTGGAAAACTCTCATTGGAGAAATTCTGCCAAATCCTATCAGGAAACAGAACATTAGTTTATCAGTGTGTACCTTGGATAGACCAACTTTAGTTAAATATCAGTCTTCATCTGGATTATGTCCTGGCTAAATTTGATTTCTGCATAAAGGGGGGAAATGCAAAATAAGTTGGTATTAGTAAGATTGCTTGCAAGTGTTACATATGGAGCAGCAGAAGAAACTGGATCAAATCTGCACTATATAATGAACTCATCTACTCCAAAGATGTCCAGAGTGGTAGGCCGTATTCAGGTTGGGTTCAATCAGGATTCTCTTTCAACTTTTCTGGTATCCTGTAGGCTATATCTGACTTAGTTTCATGGGGGACACATAGCAGAAGCAGGTTTATGCTTCTTTTCTGCAAAAGTCTTATGATCAGTGTCTGTGAAATTTCTCTTTCCCCAGACACCAAATAAAAGATTTGAACTTCACTCTGATTGTTTTCAAGTAGTCTACCTGCCCCTCCGCCCATCAATCATGACCCAAGGGAGTCACATAACCTTAACTGACTGGGTGTGGAGTCAAGTTGACACAACCAGAGTTAATTTTCTCCTTTCAACATCCACTGCCATGGAGTTGGGCTTCAGTCACATTGACCCTACTTATCTCACGGAGGCTGTAAATCTTTACAGGATCAGACAGGATTGCCTTTGTCCTGTGGAGTATCTGGTGGGTTGCTAACACCAACCTCGAAGAGAGCAGCCCAATTCCAATCAATAAGACACATACTTATTGGGAAGACACCATTTCCAATACAGTTCATTTGACTTGATTCCTTCATCATTTGTTGTTGGGTCTTTTTATTTTTTTTTTTCATTCTATTTCCTAAATCGGAGAAAACTTAAGCATGGCCAGGCTATGTTATGAAAGGAAATAACAATTTGATTTTGTCAATACCTTGAAATCTTCCTGAAGAATTGACACATAAAAATCCAATTGAATACCAGAGGATGATTGCAGGCTGGTACAACGCTTTTTTAAAGGGCAAAATCTTGATTTGCTGAGCACTTGAAGCTATATGACATAGTTGAGCTGTGTTTTCATGTGTGTGCTGTTCTTATAAATATTTAACTAAATTACAACTATGTATATAGCATATATGTACATGCACATAAGCTTATATATGCATTTATATGAATTAATAAAATAAATATACACATATACATAAAATGTGGGCTTTCAAATAATAAGCTCTATATTTTAACCTAATTGCATCTGCAATAATTGACTTAACAATACTCTCTGGCAGTTCACAAGGACAGTCACATTCCTCAATGCTGGTCAGAGGGAACTTATCTGATGCTAAATCCATGTGTTGACCCTGAATATGGATTTGGGGCTTCTACTATCATCTGCAGCTTTCTGCAAACCAGGTGTTCACAATTTAAGCTCTGATACTGTGCTCTTCTTCAGATGTGAATTTTGTTATTTACAATCCTTAGATCTCACAAGCTGGTGCACTTCTTCATATGAACTTAGTTGATAACTGGCTTACATGACTCAGTCATTGTGTTAGTCTGGGTAGACTAGAGGAACAAATTCATAGACATGCATATGGATACAAGGGAATGGTTTAGATACAAAAGGAATCGAACACTGAGAAAGCATCCAAACCCAGTCCAGTTCAAAGTCAAAAGTCCAATATTAGCCCATATGCTCGATACAAGTCTATAATATCTCCTTCCGACTCACAAAGTCACAAGTAGTGGGTGCAGAGTCCCGGCGCTGGCAGGGTTCTCCCCATGGCTCCTCAATTCCAGGGCTCAGGGTCCATCAACAGCATCCAGTGGTGGCAGAAGCAACTCATCGCTGGCAGGGATCCCCACGTGGCCTCTCCAGTTTCAGAGGTCTGGCTCCATCAGGGCCCACACTTTATATATATATATATGTGTATATTTATTTATTTATTCATATAAATGCATATATAAGCTTATGTGCATGTACATATATGCTATATACATAGTTGTGGCTTCTCTGGCTCCTCAGATGCTGCTATCTTGTCTTGTCCGTGATTCATCATCTCTTAGACTAACTTGCAACAACTGGGAAGATAGCTTCTCATCTCCATGCGGGAAATATCAGGAGATTTCCCCAAAGTCTCAGGAGAAAGCCATGTCCACCTAGAGGTCTCATTGGCTAATCAATGGCTATCTCCAGATTAACAGGCTAGACTCCACCCCTACATTTTGATCATGAAATTAACATAAGCTCATGACCGCCACAGTCATTTATTTTCAAGTATTGAGAGCTAATGTAACCCTGCTCCACCCTCTGGGTTTTATACTTGTTTCATGCCAAATATCACTTCTTTCACTCTATTGTTCCCCATTTATAATAGAATCATCTACATTAATTCACTATCCAGCGTGCACTGTCTGAAGACAAGGGTATTCACATCCCTGACCTATGGTCCAACGGAATTCCATGGAGACTTAATATCCACAGGGACTCTGCAAATCGATTTGGGGATTTCACTGTCATCCATAGCCTTCTGTTACCAGGTGCTCAAAATTTAAGCTTTAATACAATTCCCTTTTCCGGTCTTGGATCACACAGGGTAGTGTTTTTCTCTGTGTTGGTTTCTCTGATACCTCACTTAGATGGATGCATGCTTAAGGCCAGCTTTTGAAACCTCAGGTGCTATTCTTTATGACAGCCAGGCACCATCTGGTTTCTTCACAAAACTATACTGTAGCACCCCTAATTTGTGATTGAATATCACAAGAATGATTAATTTTAGTTTATGGTTAAGAGTGAACTCAAAATACATTCATATATCTAAGACTTACATATAGTCCCGCCCCACAATAGTGGCAGCATTGTTAAATTTTTGAGAGATAAATAGTCATCCCAGAACCTTTGGTAATTTTAACAATATTATCATTAAACTGACTAATGGTAAAAAGTTTAAAATCCTATTGAGGAAAGCAGAATGTTCATGTATGGGGAAGCTTTTCAGACTGTGATACATAATGTGTTCACTTATCCGTGTGACTGAATCTTGTTTCAGAAAAGAATGAGGGTTAGAAACAAGGCCCAGGATTCAATAACACTCATTCACTGTGGCAGAACTGTGTTTGCAAAGCTAAGACATGTCTTAAAAACAAAACCAGGACATTATGAAAGGAGCAAATATATGGTAGTCTTAAATTGTCTATTGTTGGGCAAACTCAAAAGCAAGAGGTTTGGACTGAAGTCTGATTACTTCCAAATCCTCTCAGCTTTAGGGTAGCAGATCCTCCTCTCCTCTCACAGCGTCATAGCTTTGAGTTCGCAGGCATATAGCTATAGCTATAGATGATAGAGAGATAGCAATAGATATATCAGCTTCTTTCATTTGCAACAGGTGTGTTTAAAGTGTGGTACACCTAATGGACTCTGGGACTTAGTTCCTTCTGATATGGCCTATAGAGTATGCTGTACATACCGCAAGAAGACAAAGACCAATAATCTACATAGCCAATAGTGTCAGGCCAGGGATTGAAATAAAGAAGTTTAGTCTAAAATATATGGTTAGCCATAACACACAGGGTCTATTCTCCCCTAGGGGAGGAGGTGTTTATAAAAGCAATGTCATATGTTTTCTACAAAGGAAAACTGCCCCCTCACTCCCACCTCTATCCACTAACAGATATATGCCTCCTCCTTGTGACAGTGAATCTTCACTGATGTGTACTGAAGACCAATGTAGCAGTTTCCATCTAATCAAGGAGGCTAAAGGGAATTGTCACATGGCAGGGGATATTCAACTCTCTCAAATGAGAAATTGTCCCCAGTTAAGGTGAGACCTACTTTGGAGAAGTGGTCTTTATTATATAATGGATTGATTTAGGAAGTTATGAATGCTAGACTGTAATATGACCCCATTGGGGAGTGGATTGAATAACTCAAAACAGCTGCTGGGATTTGGCTTCATGTTTATCATTATAGCAGTGGTCTCATACAATAGTTGTCTTTTTGTGATTGACTAACTTCACTCAGTATAATGTTCTACTGGCCTGACAGTCTTGATAGGTGGTTTCATCATATATATGTATATTAAGGATGTGTGGTAGTTATGTAATCTGTTGTCAGTTTGAAAGGATTAAAAGGTAAGAGGTGGAGTCATGTCAGTCATGTTGCAGCTTGATGAACTCATTAAGAGGTGCTCAGGAGATAAATAGCTTGCTGGAGACAGGACACAGGCTCACTCCCTGGGAGATATTACAGCTGACCAGACACATGGAACCATAATAGTGCCCTGAGCTGGAAGAGCCACATGGAGACCCCTGCCAGTGCTAAGATGCTTACAAAGCCAATGGATCTACCAGTCTCCCTATCCACTATTCTGTGATCTTCCAGAACTCAGCACCCTTGCATGACTTTTGTGAGTCTGAAGAGGATTTTATAGGTTGGTATCAGATAGACGTGCTATTATTGAATTTATGGACTTGATCTGGCCTGGTTTGGGATGTTTTCTTAATGTACAATTCCTCTTTCTTGTACACATAGGAGTGTCTATGAGTTTGTTTCTCTATCCTACCCAGACTAACACAGGATGCATAATATCATGAAGAATTGACACATTTGAACTGCAGTGTTAGTGAAGAATACTGAAAATACCACGGAGTACCAAAGAGCAACAAGGCTGTCTTCTAAGAAGTCTAGCTAGAGTGTTCCTTAGAGGGAAGGATGATGAGACTTTGTCAGTAGAGACCAGCCCCTGGAGGGCATCACTCTTTGTAATAGGGAGAGACAAGTCTTAAAAGAGGAAGATCTTTAACCAGATGGGTTGAAAAAGTAGCTGAAACATAAAAACAATTGTGAGAATGATGCAGGACCGGGCATTGTTTCCTTCTGTTGTACATCACTTTGGACTGACTTGTTGACATGTATGAAGTATTCCATAGGATGTATGTACCGAAGTTTCTTTAGTCAACCTTCTACTGATGGGCTTCTGGGCTGTTTCCAACTTATTGTGTTTGTGCACAATGATACCATAAACATAACAGTGGGTGCATATTTTTGTGTTATGACTCTTATTTCTTGAGGGTTTATATCCACCAGAGGTATTCATAGATTTTATGGGATTTTGATTTCCACTTATTGTGAGTAGCGTCACATTGCTTTCCACAATGTTGTACATGTTTATAGACCCACCAACAGTATAGGAGAGTTCTATTTACACAATCCTCCTTCAGCATTTGTTTTCCATTTCCTTTTTTTTTTTTTAAATGGGCTGCCATTATTGGTATATGATGCTATCTCATTGTTGATTTGTCTAGGCTGGATGGTTAGTGATTGTGGATATTTTTTGTATATTTGTTGACAATTTGAATATATATATATATGTGTGTGTGTGTGTGTGTGTGTGTGTGTGAATGGTTGGTTCCTGTCTTTTAATCACTTTTAATCACTTTTGTATTTTTCTTTTTGAGATTGTGCAGTTTTTTATATATTATAGAGATGAGTCCTTTTTCCTTTTGCATAATTGCTGAAGATTTGCCCTTTTTGTTGCTTTTATGAAGTCATTTGATCAACATAATTGTCTTAGTTCTAGTATGTCCTTGTCATCAATATTGTCTTCTGTGTATATTTCCTTCATTACAGTTAGATGTACAGTATGCCTATGTTCTGCAATAGGACTCTTAAATCTATCCTAATTTTCTCATTGGTGATCATTTTTGTTGATGTTGTCAATAAATAATTTTATTGGGGGTTCTACATCCCTTATAACAATCCATATATCAGTTGTATCAAGCACATGTGTACATCATGTATTGCCATGATCATTTTCAAAACATTTTCTTTCTACTTGAGCCTTTGGTATATTTTCCTCTCCCTCCCCTTCCTTCTCAACCCTTCCACCCTTGTAACCCTTGAAAATTTATAAATTGTTTTTATTTAGCTCTGAGATTTCCTTTTAGGTCTTTGATCCATCTTGAATTTGCTTTTGTGTATGGGGTGTATTATGAATCCTGTTTCATTCTTCTGCAAACAGATCAATTTTGTCATTATCAATTGTTGAAGAGATTTTTTTCATAACTTTGGCTTTGTTGAAGATCTGTTACCTGTAGGTGCATGAATGAAGTTGTAATCTAGATGGGACTTGTATTGCATTTATATGTTTCTTTGAAAACCACTGATATTTTCATGATATTAAGCCTTAGTATCTATGAACAGAACCCACAGTGATAACGATGACAAGACTTTGCCTCACATACTTTGGATATGATATCAGGAAAGACCAGTCCCTGGAGAAGGACCTGGTGCTTGGTAAAGTGGAGGGGCACTGAAAAGTAGGAAGGCCCTTAAGGAGATGACCTTGTAACAGTGGATGCAATAATGGGTTCAAACATAAAAACAATCGTGAGTTGGGTATGAGACTGGGCAGTGCTTTGTTCTATTTTACATAGGGTCTCTATGATTAAGAACCAATTGGACAGCACATAACAAAAGCAATAATCTATGAACAAGGGATATTCATCCATTTATATAAGTTTGTTTTAGTATCTTATAATAGTGATCTGTGGTTCTGCTATGTGGGTCTCTTGTCACTTTGGTGAGGTTAGTTCCTACAAATTTCATGCTTTGTGTGTGACTATTGTAAATAATATGTTTTTTAATACCTTTTTCAGAGTTTTCTTGGATGTTATACAGGCATTCAATTGAATTCTGCTCAATAATCTTATATCCAATTTCAATACTGAATCTCTCAAATAGTTTGTTTCAAACAAGCTATTTGATCCAGCCTGATATATATATATATAATAGCAATAAGAGGCATCCTTGCCTGGTTCCCATTTTTAGAGGAAGTTTTTCAGGTTTTACGCATCGAGAGAAATGCTAACTGTTGATTTTTCATATATTGTCTTTATTGTATTGAGAAATGTCTCTTATATTCCTATTCTGTTGACTGTTTTTTATCAGAAATGGGTGCTAGATATTTTCAAGTGCCTTTTCTGAGTCAATTGATATACTAATGTGATTCTTATTATTTGTCTTTTCCATGTGATGGATGACATTAATCATTTTTCTGATCCTAACCCATCCTTTCTTACTGGTAAGATTACCACTTGATCATGATGTATTATTTTTTATATTTATTTTATTTTGTTAGCCAGGATTTTATTGAGCATTTTTGCTTCTGTGTTCATAAAGGATATTGGTCTGTAGTTTTATATCCATGGGTTGTCTTTGCCTATATTAGCCGTATACTAACCATAAAAGTTTGACATTTAGCTGGTTCTTTCTATATTTTGAAATAATCTGTGTAGAATTGGTGACAATTCCTCTCTGAAGATCAGCTAGAGTTCTCCTGTGAATACATCTGGTCCTGGAACTTTCTTGGTTGGATGTTTTTTAATGACCTATTTCTTCTTTTTTATGGGTCTGTTGAGGTTTTCTAAATCAGTTTATATTATTTTAGATAGAAAGAGTGCTTATAGAAATTTGTGCATTTCTTTTGGGTTTTCAAACTTGTTGAAGTACATTCTTTCATAGTGTGTTATTCTTCTTGTATTTAATTTAGATCTGTTGTGATGTCAGTTTTTTCACTGATAACCTTGGATATTAGGTTTACTTAAACTTGAATTTGTTTTTATGGGAAGCCCAAGATTTACTAGAGACTTCCCTGGTCATTGTTAAAGTGTTCTTCCCATGTCTGTTTCTTGGATGTCATGTTCTCTGGAATTTGAGATATGGTTCTGTTGATGTGTTGAGAAATGATTACTTGGCCCACACATGAGGGCATATAGACCTTGACAATACAGAAAATCATTGGACCCTGATGGACCAATATCTGGAAGGTGGCATGGGAGGCCTGTATCAATCTATTTTAAGTCACACACACTATTGTACTTTGAATATGTTCAAAAAACCTTACCAGCCAGCAAACTGGGCTTTGGTATTTTTTTGCCCCCACATATGCATGAAACATTTTTAAGGGTTTTGACATACACAAGGATCTCAGGAAGTTCCATCCAAGTAGCAAGGGGTTCAGGGAAATATAGTCCCAAGATGTTGCCTTTGGCTTAAGGCATGCTCTGTTCAAATCACCACCTTCAATTCTTGGACCTGTCTCCTTTATGCTTAGAAATATTTCAAACACATAGTTCTCTGTGGAATCAGTGGTAGAGGTATCTCCTTTTGTAACTGCCTCCTGCTTATATGGGCTGTAGAGCTTCATCACCCTGACTTCCTGAGTAGTAACCTCTCTTGATTTACTCTAAATTAAAGGGAGAATGCTCTTTCAAGTGCAGATGTTTGACTTGAGGCTATGAGTTAATCACACTCATAGGTGTCTTCACAGTCATCAGCCTAGTTTTATTTCAGTCTGAAATTGTTCAAACATATCAAGTTGTATTGAAATTACTGACAATTGGAATGCAAAATTGGAAACATAGAGGAAGGAAAATAATTATGAAAATATGACCTTGGTAACAGAAATAAAACTGAAAACCCCATAAAAATTTTGTAATAGAACAACTTCCTTTTCCAACAACATAAATGATAACTATACCTGTGAAATTCATCAGATGGAATCACATTGACTCAATCTATCAGAAGAGATGATATCACCTCATTACTGATAGACAAAACAAGGCCAGGGGATGAATGTGGAATAGACTTATAATTGCTCACATACAGGTTCAAGTTGAATAGGAAGAAAATTAAAACTACAGTATGAGAACTGGCATACAATCTTGATTATATGATACCTGAGTTTCTATAACATATGCATTTAGATTTGACTAATTGAGCACTAGTGACAGGTGACTTGATGAGTTACAGAATGACATCAAGAACATTATATATGAATAAAAAAGGGAAAAAGACAGGAAAGAAAAAAAACAAAGTGGATGTCAGGGAAGACTCGGAAAAAAAACTCATATATATGTATATATAAATGTATATATATATATTAGTTAAAGCAAATGGAACAATGGAAGAAAGGAAAAAGTAAAAGAACTGAAAAAAATTAAAGCGTAGATTAAGAAAGTAAAATATTATGAAATATGCAAAGGTCTGGAGTTATAAGACTAAAAGGAAGAACACATGCAGCATACATCAATCTGAAAATACTGATTTAAAAATGTAAGCCTCAAGTTGCAGTATAGAAAGATTCTATGGGCAAATATTGATGGATTCAGGAAGATGGTCATGATATCTGCTTTCTTGCTTGATCAAAAAATGTGGAAAGGACACACAGGATTATAGTACCCCAAACTGATTGACATCCCATTATTTCATGACATACAATATGATCAATAAACAATGAAACTAAAGGAAGAATTCTAATGTTCACTGAAGTATTAGTCAAAATAGATGGCTCTAAAATTGATGGAGTACCAAGTGAAATGTTTTAACAAGCAGATGAAGCACTCACTTAACTCTGCCAAGAAATCTGGAAGACAGCTGCTGGCCAACTGACTGGAAGAGATCCATATTTGTACCCACTTCAAAGAAAGATGACTCAACATAGTGTAGACATTATTGAAAAATATCATTAATATCACATGCAAGTAATTTTTTAATGAGGATAATTTAAAAATGGTTTAGCAGTACATTCTCAGGGAGCTTCCGGAAATTCAAGCCAGATTCAGAAGTGGACATGGAACAAGGAATAACATTTCTGATACTAGATGACTCTTGGTCCAAAACAGAGAATACTATCAAGGTGATTACTTTTATTTTATTGATGATGCAAAAAAATATTCACCTCTTTAGCTTATAACAAATTAAAGAGAGCATCAAAAAGAATAGGAATTCTAGAACAATCACCTGTGCATGAGTCAAGAGAGTCATTTGAGAAGAATAAGGGAATTCTGAATGGTCAAAATCGAGAAAGATGTGCACAAAGGTTTTATGCTTTCTGTATACTGAGCAAATAATCTTCATATCATTCAGATATGAAGAAAACAGCATCAGAATGGGAATAAGTCTAATTAACAATCTGTGATCTTTGGATGACCCAATTTTGCTTGTTAAATGTGAGGAGGACTTTAAGACCTTACTGATAAAATTCAAGAATTGCAGTCTTTAGTATGGATTGCAACTCAATATAAAGAGAATAAAAATCCTTACATTTGGGCAATAGATCACATCAGGATGAACCAAGATTGAAAATGTCAAGGAATGCATCTTGCTTGGATCCACAATCAAATTCATGAAAGCAGCAATCACAAAATCAAATTACCTAGTACACTTGTGCTGCCCAAGATCTCTTTAAAGTCTTTAAAAGCAAGGATATCATTTTGAGGACTACTTTATGCCTATCCTAAATCACTATATTTCATTCACCTTATATGTATGTGTAAATTGAGCATTGACCAGAGTAGAGAATTAATCAGTTGAACTATAGTGCTAAGAAAATCTTTGAAAATACGCAAGGCAGACAGACCTGCCTTGGAAGATGTAAAGACAAAATGCTCCTCAGAAGTGAGGATGGTGAGACTTCAGCTCACGAATTTTGGAACAGGCAGTCAGGAGAACCAGTGCCTGGAAAAAGACACTATGCTTAGTAAAGGGGAGCAACCGACATAAAACAGAAGTTTATGCATGAGATGGCTGCAACCAGGAACTCAGACATAAGAGCAATGTTGAGGATATCAGGACTGGGTGGTGCTTTGTTCTGTTGCACAAAGGGTCACTATGAATTGGAATAGACTTGATGACCATGGCCTCTAACAAGAAGATGATGCGTATTTGTAAAAGACATGAGTATATGGGGCCTACTATAGACTGATATAAATTCAATTCCATATGCCAAAAATATGTGTTAAAAACCATATCCTTTCCCCTTATGATTATGATCTCATTTTGGAATGGGTATCTTTGTCTTGATAATGAGGCAGAATTAGTATTGAGTGTATTTTGAATTGATCTTTTTTGATATATAAGAATTAAAACAAACAAAAAGATAAAAGAATTAAAACAAGCAAGTTGGCAAGCTGACTTTCAGGAACAGAAATTCCATGATGTTCCTACAGGAGGAGAAGCTGAAGAGATGGAACCAGCTTTTCAGAGCCAATAGAGAAACAACACCTTTCCCTACAGCTGGAATTTTGAATTCAGGTGTCTTTCTGTTTGTTAAAGCCATCCACTTATGGTACTTCTGTTACAACATCAGCAGATGAGTGAGGCAGTCATATTAATTTATAACATTCCTATTCATTTATCTTAGGAAAACAACGATTCTTCCAACCTCTCAACTTTCCATTTCTCATACCGCTTTCACACTTTTCATCAGTCTTCATTTCTTTACCTCCTTATATAGATTAAATTTTATGACCCATTTTTAATCAAGCTCTTGAAAACACATTAAATCCCTTGTGTCTCTCTTCTTTCTTTTGGTTCTGATAGTTATATTCCCCTAACTTGATAAACATTATCAGATAGGCAGATAAAGTAAAATCACTAAAAATTGACAACTAAAAACTTCATACCAATGCTCAGTGCTGTGCTATCACCTTATAATGTTTCTTGAGTAAGATTGGCCCTTCATCTTCTGTGAGACTTTCAAAATCTTTCCTCTGTCTTAAATAATTCATATCCATTTCCTATAGCTCTTATTCTCAAATGACAATAAAGATCATGAAATTTTGGTAAAATTGAAGGAATCAAACAAAATTTTTATCTGACAACAAACATACTAGTGTCTGTTTCCTTTTATTAGATTTTCTTCCATTAAAATGGAGGAAATAGTTTCTTTTTATTTTTAGTCAAATCCTTAACTTTCTGTATTTCAAAGTTTCTTGTATTACCAGTGATGTTGCTCCTTTAGTTAATTCTTCAGGTGCTAAGTGTTATATGTTGAATTTGTCTCAGATCTATTCACAGTAGTTCTGAGCCCAGAAAAACTCATCTAAATAGAGTGCCTTGTTCAAAATCCCTATTCAAAATCACAGAATGTGATGAGAAAGAGTTGAGCACTATATCCTAAGTTCCAAATTTTCTGAGTACAGATCTGGTCATCATACTCCCCCACCCCACCCAGTATCACAGTTTCATTTGAACAACCATGCTTTTGTGGCTCCAGCTGTCATCATTTCCTTCTTTGCCTCCTAGCAAGATGTGGTTATATATTGCCTTTATTGTTATCCTTTGAGTCCTTCCCCAATCAGGGCTTTGTTGCTTTTCGTAACCTATCTCCTCTATGATTCATAGTTCTTCATGTATTCTTTGGATGTGTCATCTGATCCTTGCCAAAATCCTGAACGATTGAATAATATACTTGCCTTATCTTCTTCATCATTCTCTCCCAGTAGAAACTA
This sequence comes from Nesogale talazaci, assembly GCA_004026705.1. Taxonomy (NCBI): domain Eukaryota; kingdom Metazoa; phylum Chordata; class Mammalia; order Afrosoricida; family Tenrecidae; genus Nesogale; species Nesogale talazaci. The sequence goes on along the minus strand of PVJH01003628.1, from coordinate 8,760 downwards.
TTGCACACCATATAAACATATTCCCAACACCATTAAAAAGATAAAGAAAGCCTTTGAAATTTACTTCTTCTGGATACAATAGATAAAATAGCAAAACAAAAATTCCCCAATAATAGCAATAACTGATTAAATATTTTTTATAAACAGAACATCATTTAATGGTGGGATGAAAAGGACCATTGAAGCTATCAGTACCTGACAAACCATGGCCCAAATGTGAGAGAACCCCTCTGAGAAATCTTAATATTCTACAGTAAGTTAACATGAGAGTCATTTGAACTGGAGCAAAAAAGTGACAATTAATCAGACTTATTGTAGACTTATAACTCTCTGGGGTTAGGAAAGTGAAAATTGGAGTTCAAAGTTAACAAAGCATCCAAGATCTGAGGGTCAACATATCCAGTGAGGCAAAAAGTTCAGAGAAGTATGCCTGAATTCCTATACAAGTTTTCCCCAAGAGGCATGTGCAGTCCTTAAACACCAACAGGCAAGATTAAGAAACAGCATAAATATATTTTAAGAGACAAAACATCTTAGTGGAGCTTTTGTAAATCTGCTATAAATTAGAGTTTGGGGTCTGGAAACATTGAAGATCCCAGATGGGACTCCCATAGCATAGAAGAAAGAGTAAAGGAGGAGTATACAGGCTCTTAAAGAGTCAGAAACTCTGTCTTAACTTAGCTCAATACATTATTGCAGAAAGGCAATTTATTTCAACTTACCTAACTGTCTGACAATAGATAAAATAAATATCTGAAGAAAATATCCTCTAGGTCCTTCAGACTCTTTTTTCACACTTAATGCCCATAGATCATTATAAAACTTAAATAGAATATAAAGAGATGGATTTTTAAAAATCAATGATAAAACAGACTTAGAGATGATTATTATAGAGCTAATTATGCAAAAAAAATTAATGCCATACCACTTGATCTCTCTTTTGAACCATTTTAAAGTTTGAGTGTTTTTGTCTTATTTTCCAAATGAAATTTTATTTTTGGTGTTTTTTGGTTTGCTATTTGGGTTTTTTTTGGTATGATTTTCTGCGTATGAAATCCAGAATAGGTAAATCTGTGAAAAGAGTAACCCGATTATTGGTTTCTTGGAAATATGGCAGGTGAGGCTGAGGGAATCAGAGCTAATAACAGTGAGTAAAAGAATGAAGAAAATATTCTAAAATTGATTGTGATGATGATTGTGTAACTCTTTTTCATGTGATTGAATTATTGGATTTTATGTATGATGTATGAATGCTAATAAAACTGGTTATAAAAAGGTATGAAGGAGAAAGCAGTAGGATGGCAGCTGAATAACACACACTGGAGGGATTCCACAGTAATCAATACAGGAGACACATTGAGAGGGATACTGCCTCTTCCAGGTCACAGGAGGATCATTATAAAGATAAAGAGGCACAGGTTCACCAGGCTTAAGAGAGCTGTTGGCATTTGGCTTACCACTGCAGGGTGAGGCTCCGGTCTTTGCTTTAACCTGGCCACAGTCACAACTGGCTCAGGGGGTTGTTTCAACTCTGCCACTGCCGAGGCCAGCTCCAACCAACAAACACACTCCCACCCCCTTTCTTTTTTCTTCTTTCTCTCGGCCACTGCTGGGGCTAGCTGGGAGTTTTGTTTTAACCTTGCTGCTGCAGCAGCCAGTTGTGGGTTGTCTCTGCGTCTTCTTTTAAGCCCACCACAGCCACCTTCTGGAGCACTCCTTACCACCATTGGCACCCTATGCACTCTCTGGGATGCTCCCTCCCACTAAATGAACACCTGCCTTCCCTTGGGGGCACATTCTATCACTGCAGCATTCTGTGCCATCAACCTGCACAGTGCTATCCTCTTTGCCCACAACTTCCCCACCCATGATGCCTGAGAGGGCTCCCCAATCTGACTTCTAAGTAATCTTAGGTGACTAGGGAGAGAAAAAAACCCTAGTGAGATATAGAAGCAGCCTTATTTCCCAGCATTATTGGCTACAGACCACAGTGCACAGAAGCATTCTTACTAGCCTCCCAGTGAGATAACACATGGCAGCTGACTCCTGGGAAAATGATGTTAAGCCCCACCAAAATAATACACAGAGAGCAACTTGCAGCAGCAGCATCTGCTACAAGAAAGCAAGAGAAACAAAATGCAGTATTGGAGGAAGACCTGAACCTAATATCTATCTAGAACAAGAAGACATTTATCTGCCACAGAAAGAAATCTTCTGGATGCTTCTTAGATTCATACAGGAGATGAGGGAATCTATATAGAAAAGTAAAGCAGTGACAGAAGAGATAAAGTCCACATAACAAAGGATAATGCAAGAGTTAAGGGGCAAGTTAAGAGAAGCTAAAATGATAACAGACCTCATCAACAACCAAGAAGTGGAGAACTGTACCAGTGATCTCAAGGACAGCAGGGATATTTCAGCAAATGTGAAAAACAATAAAAAACATAATGAAAAAGTAGAAGAAACATAATGAAAGAACCTGAAGAAAACTTGAGAACAATGTCAGATGGCATGAAGTCAAACAATATTCGAATAATTGGGATACCAGTGCAAGACACAAAGAAGAATTCAACTGCAAAAATTGAGAGAGAATTCCTGGAAGAAAATTTACCATCTTAATGAATGAGAATTATTAAGGAATAAGAGAGGACACCAGCTATACTAAAACCCAGTAATTATTCATCAAGGTATAGTAAATAACTAAATTATCCATTTTACAGGAAAAGAAGAAAAGTATGAGAGCAGCTAGAAAAAAAGTCACTTATAAAGGTAGTCAGATAAAAATATGCCCAGATCTATCAGCAGATGCCATGAAGAAGAGAAGAAAGTGGAGTTATACCTTTCAAAATTTAAAAGAGAACAATACTAACCCCCAAATTCTCTTCTCTTAGCAAACTATCTATAAAGATTGGTGGAGAAGTTGGTCTGGGAAAGGAAACATTCAAAAGCTATGTTAAAAGAAACCCAGTTCTTCCCAAATTTCTTGCTGAATAGCTGTGGTCAGAAAACCAACATTCACCAACATAAATAGGAGACCACCACATAGCAAATCCCCGTCCATGAGTGAAAACACTGTAAAGAACCCACAAGAAAGCACCGGCTCAATGGTGAAAAGACAGAGGAAGATAGTAAAACACCCAGCACAAAAGATACAAGATGACACCAAAGAATCCACAGATGGATGTAATAATTCTGAACGTCATTGGTTTGATTCATTCATTAAAAGGTAAAGACTAGTATACTGGCTTAGAAAACATAACCCATCAATCTGTTGTCTGCAAGAGAGAGACACATCTCAAGCTAGGAGACAGAAATACAGCTAATAAAATTGATGTATGGATTGTAATAAAGTTGTAAGAGGCCCAAATAAAAGTATTTTTTAATTTAAAAGATTGAGAATGGAAGACTAGCAAAAAATATTTCAAACCAAGAGAAATTTTAAAAACGCAGGGGTTGCATTCCTAATCTCTGACCAAATTGATCTGAAGGTGCAAGTCATAGCAAACAATAAGTATGGGCACTATATAAGACTCAAAGGATCAGTAGACCAAAAGTCAGTGTGCATTCTAAATATATGCAATCCTCTTTAGATAACTGTGAAGTTAGTCAATCAAACTCTTCAAAAGATGAAAAAAATATATATCAGCGGTTCAACAATCACAGTAGATAACTTTTAAAAAACACCACTTTCTGAGAAGCTTGATCACTGGGAAAAAGCTCAAAAAGGAAGCTACAGAACTAAAGTATGTAATTAGGCGACACTTTTAGAGCTCTCCATCCAAAGGCACTAAAAATCACATTCTTTGCAAGCACCCAAGGCATGCATTCAAAAACAGACCACATGTTGAGAAAAAAGTAGAGACTGAGTAAATTAAAAAACATAGAAGTCATTCAGACTTCTCTCTTGGAAGACTATCCCATACAAAAGGATGATCAAATAAATTAAGGCAAACGATTGGATGAAGAACACTGAAAACTCTTATGTGACATGAGTTGGGTTCTGGGCAGATTAGAGACAATATTAGGAAGTTTTTAGAAACCAATGAGATCAAGAATATAATTTACTAAAACCTTTGGGAAACAGCAAAAGCAAATATAAGAGGATGTTTGGTAGTATTAAATGCACACCTGAAAAAGGAAGAGAGACATATGATTGATAAGCTGTTGTAAATTGTCATGGAATTAGAGTCAACAGAGTAACTCCACTAATAGCAAAAAAGGGGAAGATTAAAATCAATGTGGAGATAAACAAGTGGAAAAATAAAACAATGCAAAAAACAAACAGTAAAAAGGTGATTCTTTGAAAGAATCAAAAGACTGTTTACAAACCAAACCAAAGAAGAGAAGGCGCGGACATCTCTAGGCAGGATGAGGGATAAAACAAGAAAGCTTACAACAGATTCTAATGAAATTAAAACACTAGTTGCACAATACTATGCAAATCTCTACTCCAATGAATCCACCAACTTGGAGGATATGGACACATTCTAGAAAAAATCCCTTTCTAGATTATCTGAGATAGATGTTGAGAAACTCAAAAGATCCATAACATTAGAAGAAATAGAAAAGGTTATCAAGGGCCTATCAACTAAAGAGAACCTGGGGCCAGATGCCTTTACAGGAGACTTCGACCAAGCATTCAGGGAAGAACTGACACCCACACAATCCCACACAAATTCTCCCACAGCATAGAAAAGAATGGAAAATCTCCAAACTCATTCTATGGAGCTAATATGACACTGTTACCTAAAGTGGGCAAGGATTCAATAAGTGTGGGGAACTACAGACTGATATCTCTAATGCCTTTCGATGCAAAAAAATTCTCTACAAAATATTGGTCAATAGAATAAAAAAGTATATAAAATGAATATTTCACCATGACCAAGTTGGATTCTTCCAGGGATGCTGGGGTGATTTAACATCTGAAAGTCCATCAACATTATCTATCCACATTGACAAGAAAAAGGAGAAAATGATAATAGCAACATACAGAGAAAAAGCACTTAAAAACACCCAGCACCCATTTCTTATCAAGACAATCAAGAAGACAGGAATGCAACAAAAATCTGTCAATCTAATACAAGCCGTATATGGAAAACCAACATGTAGCATTATAGTCAATGAAGATAATATGAAAACAATCATGCTGTAAAAGCAGACCAGACAAACATGACCCTTGTCCCCACTTTTATTCAACATCATTCTGGAGGTCCTAAAAGTCTAAGGCAAAGAAAGGACATTAAAAATATCTGTCTGGGGAAATAAAAGGTGAAACAATTATTATTTGCAGACAACATGATGCTATATATTGAAAAGCTCCACAATAGGAGTGCTTGAAATGATAGAGGAATATGGCAGAATGGCAGGATATACAAGCAACAAATAGAAGTTTACTGGATTGTTATATACAGTGGATATGAGCACAGAAGAGAACAAGAAGGTAGTCCTCATTACAATAGCCAAGAACAAATTGATCTATCTACCGATTCGTTTCACAAAACAAAAACAAAAACAGATTTGTATGAGGAAAACTACAGAATTTTATTTCAAGAAACCAAAAGTGACCTCCACAAATGGGTCAGATGATTCAATATTGTAAAGATGGTCATCCCAAGTTTAATATAAGTTTATATAAGTTTAATGCAACCCTAATACAGTTTCCAGCATCATTTTTCAAGGAGTTGGAAAAACTGACCACCAACTTCATATGGAAAGGGAAGAAACCCAGAATTAGCAGAGAACTCTTCAAGAAGGACAAAGTTGGAGATCTGGTTTGATATGACTTTAACACCTATTATAAAGTCACAGTTGTCAAAACAACATGGTAGTGGTATAGTGACAGATACCCAGACAATGGAAAGGAACCAAATATCCAGGAATAAAATCATTAGCATCTAGCCAACTAATCTTCAATAAGAGCCCCAAAAATATCAAGTGGAAAATGGATGTTCTTTTTAACAAATAGTGCTGGAAAAAGTGGATATCTACCTACAGATAAAATGAAGCAAGATCCTTATGTCATTCCTTACACATGAATAAATTCAAGATGGCTCACGTAACTTGAGAAAAACCATAAACTATTAGGACCATCAAAAAGGGAATTAGGACAAACCTAAGAACGTTGGCACATGGATTACATAGGCTTCCGGAAATAGGTAAGAATGCATACATAGAGGAAGCACAGAATGACAAGTAAAACACTGTGTATATCAAAAGACTTCACTTAAGAGAGTAATAAGAGAGCCTGTCCACAGACTGGGAAAATTTTTTTTGCAATGACATATCACACAATGGGCTTAGTACTAAAATCTGCAATAACCTGAGAGCCTATAAAAAATATATCACTGAGGAAGTGACCAAAGACCTGAATAAAAGTTTCAAAAGGGCTGAAGCCCAGTGGCCAATAAGCATAGGAGAAAGTGTTCCCAATCATTAGTCATTCGGTAGATGTAAATTAAAACAGCTATTAGATATGGCCTAATGCTCTCATAAGATAGCCCAATTCAAAAAATCAGAAAGCAATAAGTGTTGGAGGGGAACTGGTGAGATAGGAACACTCATCCAATGTTGGTGGGGTCCTGCAGGTACTATGAAAAGCAGTTTGGTGATACATAGAACAGAAATTGGGCATCCATGCCACCCAGTGTTCCCCCAACTAGGTGTACACCTGGAAGAATTAAGAAACAGACCACAACCAGACATCTGTGCTCCAAAGTTCATCCCGTCACATTCAAATCACAAAGACTTGGAAGCAACCTAAATTCCCATCAGATGACAAATGGATTAAAAATTTTGGTATATATGCACAATGGAGTACTATGCATCCCCAAATAGCAGTGAGGAACACACGAAGCATATCATCTCATGGGAAAAACTGGAGGAAATTATGCTAAGTGAATTTAACCAAGCTCAAAAGGACAAGAATGACATGAGACCCCTGGGGTGCATGGAAACAACACAAATGACATAAAGGAAAAGTAACAACTCATATGTGCCAGACCAAGGTCCTGGCATTACGCATGGGCCAGACCAAACTCAGAGAGGCACATGGTGAGGTAGTCTGGGTTGAATAGAGAAACAAATCCAGAGACACTCATATGTATAAAAGATAGAGTTTATATAAAAGAGTAATCGTATATTAAGAAAACATCCTAACCTAATCCAGATAAAGCCCATAAATCTGATATTAGCCCATATGTCCAATGCCACTCTATAATTTCCTTTTCAGACTTACCGAACACATATAACACTGCTGAGTACAGGAAATCACAGGCTAAGTGGGTGGAAAGTCTTATGGATCAAGCGGTGGTGGAAGCATCTTAGCACTGGTGTGGGTCTCCATGTGGTTTCTCAAGCTCCAGGGCTCTGGCTCCCTCAGTGTAACTCTATGTGGCTTGTCATCAGGAATGTCTAACAGGGAGAGTATGTGTCCTGGGGTTCCCAGAATCCTCAGGAAAATGCCATATCTGCACAGAGGTCTCATTGCCTATGAACAACAGACCTCTAGCCTATTGACAGGATAGACTCCACCCCTTCTCTTAAATTGACAAAAGATTATGTAACTGTCACATATGGCATCCAACCAAAAAAAGTGGGGAAATAAAAAAAGAGAAGAATATTTTTAAATAACAAAACAATAGGAATATGCAGGCAGCATCAGGGCTGAAAGATATCTTTCTCACCTCTCCCATATCCTTAAGAACAATGCAGGGAGAAGGGAAGAAAAAAACCAAAAAGATGATGTCATCACAGGAGCAGAATATGAATCTACCCATGGAGAAAGCAGTATTTATGTCTCCACAGGGAAGACAGGGAGGGACCAGACCTCATTCTAGAGAAACGAGCCTTGAGGACCACATACCTGCATGGAACAATGAACAACACATTAACAGAGGAGTGTGGAGTTGGCCCCGATCTGAGCTTTGTTGACACCCCTCTCCTCCACTCCACCAGAAGATTGTGCTTAGATGATACCACAGAAGATACAGAGAGGAGAGTAGCTAGTCTGTCTTGTCTACAAGAGAGTAGACTAAGAAGGAAAGAGAGAAAGACACTGGACTTCACCCTATCTCATCAAGTCTTGAGGGCAATGTCTCTACTTGGAGAAACCAATGAAAAGAAAGGACCAGAGCTGGCCATAGTGGGATACACAGTGTCCCCTCACTGGTTATAGCACTAGAGTGGACAGCATCAATGATACAGTGAGGGAAGTGTGTCCGGTCAGACCCTCCCATAGAGGGGTGAATCATAAAGGGAGCTTAACAAATCAGCAATGGGAGGAAAGCAAGAAGTCCTGAGGAATCCTGAAAATGGATTTTTGACTTGGAAGGCAATACTTTGCACCTCACCTCTCCTGGTTGAGGGACATTCATACCAATCAGTAGCTAGATCTGGAACTATTTCTAGGCCCTTTCTTGCTTTCTTTCTTTCAAAAAATATCTTATGTCTCTCTACATAAGATAGACAAGTTAAAAAATCATGAGGAGAAAACAAAGGAACTAATGCTTTGGAGGGAGGGGCATACAAGAGATGGAAGGGTGGTGAACTAACCGGTAAGCCAGCAAATCCAGTGTAAGGGGAACAAAAAGGGATCTAAAATTGGTAAAAAGGAGGGTGTAGAGGACCTCGTGGTGTCTGATCAATTGTAATGTAGCTGAGAGGATAGTAATGTAATGAGAGCCAAATGAAAGGTGAACATGATAGTGGGGCAGTAGATAGAAGGGAAGTAGAATGAAATAGAGGAAAGAACTAGGAAACAAA